>JANSVI020000634.1:635057-645640 GCA_025434765.2 Erythroxylum kapplerianum | reverse complement strand
AAGTTCCCTTGTGCTTCTCTCTGTTCTTGATGACTCCAACTCGCCCTCTGTTCCGTCCTCCAGTTACCATCACAACATTTCCCACGTCAAACTTGATGAAGTCGGTAATCTTATTGGTCTCTAAGTCCAGCTTAATGGTGTCATTAGCCTTGATTAGTGGATCAGGATAGCGGATGGTGCGACCGTCATATGTGTTGAGGTATGGGATACCTTTCTGCCCAAACTGAACAGATCGCACTTTGCAAAGCTTAAACTGCATGACATGACATGAATCAAACACTGACTTATATAGAACTATAACTTTAATAAACACAGATAGTTTACATCAATTGAGTTATGTACATGACCTTAAGTTTCCTAATTCAAACTAGAATATGCTTTAAGAACATGGAAAAACAGTACACAAACCTTTGCCTCATCATCTCTGACAGAGTGAAGTCGGAAACGACCCTTAGTGTCATAGAGGAGTCGGAAATTCTCATTTGTCTTGGGAATAGACACAACATCTATCAAAACAGAGCAGAGCAACATTGAAAATAAATATTGAAGATCAAGTTATACGAGGTAAAATACAACATGTAGATATCTTTAAATGATCATGCACAAGTTCACCACGAATAACTTGGATGATAACATTAATAAGATCAAGATCAAGATCACAAGTAAATACCGTGGTATAACTTTTGAACCAATTTTTACCTCCACTTCAAAAGCCACCCTGTGGCTCAAAGAGTTACACTTTAAGTAATCAGTCTTAGTCTTGCTTAATTTAAAATCCTTCAACTCTAACATATCCATCCAACGTTCTAGCTTGATAATCAAAATTTTAAACAAAAATAGAAATTTAATATCTAAACGAATGGGTTAACAAGTTTACAGGGAACTACTACAGAAATGATAATTAAATATCCCATATCTATTATATAAGTACATAACATTTTGGTATCATAAAGTAGTTGGTGTTCAAGAAACAATGCTTATAAAAATTACAACATGACATGTAATCATCCGAACTTCGCTATATAACCTAAAAGATTACCAAACATAAACGGTTGATAACTAAGTTGTTAAGTCCACCACTTCTATCTTTATATCCTTCATTTTTTCTCCTCATCATTGTCATGACTAATGATGACCATCAATTTTTTTCCCCATCATAGTCATTACTAATGATGACCACTTTAACCTTTTATCTCTTTGTCGAGATGCTTTTTTCAGTCAACACACACCTTTTGTTCATTCTAGATGTCCCAATAATGGACATATTATTCAATGTTAATATCAACACCGAGGACCTGTAATCATATAACCATGAAAATAAATTTAAGAGAAACACACAAATTTGTTATATAAATTATTTGTTCAACACAAATTACTTATGACTTCACTAGGTAGTTTTCCTTGTGAAGTCTCTAGTTTATGTGTTTTTGTAATACCAACTTGAGCTTAGGTTCCCTAATATATTTTTATATAATGAGGAAATAACATTTGTGTATAACCACATTTTTTTGTTATTTAGGTGTTAAAAGTGGTCAAAAGAAAATAATTTCATATGCCAATGATACTATTACATTGAAAAATTAATGGTCAACTAATAATTTCCATATTGTTTTACTCATCATGTTACAAACTAAAACACAATTAACTTACTTATTATATCTATAAAAGTAATTATGTTGTTTATCTTGTCTATCTCAGTTATTTAAAATGTAATATGAACTTGTTGATGACTTTATGTAAAACTAAGTGCTTATATAGCTAGTGTTGTAGCAAGTAGTAAATTGTTTCAATTTTTCCTTAAAATTTATAATTTCCATGTAAAACAAAGCCAAGATCACCAAACAATGTATACCTATAAATAATTATAAGATTGTTTCTTTAATACACTAAAGAAACAATCTTATAATTATAAGATAATGGAGATTTCATATCAATTTGTTAGGGTAAATGAAGTTTATGGGCCATATGGGATGGCAGGTATGAACACTAAAGACTTTCGTACCCATGATTTAATGCTAGTGATCAACACTTTCTCTTAGTTTGTAAAGACACATAATACATTTTTAAAATTTTTTCTCTTGTCACCATCATTTATCTTACACAATTAGAAAATTTTACTCTAATCACTATTGTCAAACCTTTTATAGTCATAAAAGTTTTCCACAATGTTTCAAACTTTTTAAATTCTTATCCTTCTTATGCTTAAATAACTTAAAGTACAATTGTATTTGAAAGGTTAGTAAACATAATTCATACCTATTATTTTCGAGCTTGTAAGACTAAATTAGATGTTAAGATATCTTTAACCATTTGTCTATTTTTGTTATGCCATGGCAATTTCTAACTGCACATACCCTGATTTAGGAAGCATTCATAAGTATAGTAGTATATAAGTGATTTGTTCATTTCATCTAAACAAATTATGTAATTCAAAGCATTCAGCTCAAATACAAAGGGTGCCCATAAAAGGTTATGTCATTATTGATTTGTCTATGCCCAACTTTCATTGATTATGGTCAACAGTTGTAGGATTCATAAATGGTCAATACATGGGCATGTAGCAAACAACAAACATATATAGTAAACCCTTTGGACCTTTTATTTAAAAAGGAACTATACTACATAAGGTTATGTGATTGGGCATGTTTTTGGTTGTATACGTCATTATATTTTTCAATGCATTATTATAACATAACTCACACCCATGATATTTTAAAAATTATAAGACTAATTTTGAAGTTTAGATATCTTCAATCCTTTATCTACTTTGCCTTATATGTTTTCAAAATTTCTAAATTATATACCACAATTCAGAAAACATTAACAATTTTAGTAGTATATGAATGATTTATTAATTTCATCTTAATAAATAATGTAATCCAAAGCAAGTAACTCAAATATAAAGGGTGTCCATAAGAGGTTTTATTAGTCATCAATGATCAGTATATGCTTAACTTGTTATTGGCTGTGGTAAACAATTAGAGGATCCATGAATGGATAATACACAAGCTTGTAGCAAATGACAAACATATATGGTTTGGTCCTTGCATTCATAAAGGAATTGTTGTTATGTAAGGTGATATAACTAGGTATATTTTTGGTATGTATATATTCATCAATGCATTATCATAGTACAATTCATACTTAAAATATTTTGAAAATTATAAGAATAAATTAGAAGATAGATCTAGCTCCTAAGTGTAATCTTTCTCGTGCAAATAAATAGTTAATGTAACGTATTCAATCTGCAATGATAAGATAAGCGTGAAAGTTTCTTAATCAATAGTACAAATTTGTAGTTAAATTTTGTGTAGTCCATTCAATAATCTAAAATTGAATCATGTTTGACCAGAAAGAAGTGTGGTTAACTATGTTCGACAATAGCTTACATGCACATGATTTTGTACATAATACCTATTACCTACACTATTGGGTAGATGCTCATATAAGGTCCTGTAACCAAATGATCTTGATCGTTAATCTCAGACTTGTATGCATCATAGTCACTGGTTTTACATCTAAATCTTAATTTGTGATTCAATTATGAATGACTAAAGTCATTTAAACTTAATAACAATTAAACATATGTTGAATATAAGTTGAATCAACGAAACTGATTTTGCACAAGATGATAACAATTTATTACGAGCATTTTGTGTTCTCTAGTATATTTTTCTTAAAATTTATGTTTTAGTATTTTAAGAGATTTAACCTAAGTTTTCATTACATTGAGAGGTCAATTCAGTTGTTTATTTTGTGAACATTTTTTGCTTTCCTTATTCAAAATAATTGTAGCTTCCTCCCTCTTTCAAGACTTTATCCTTTATGCTCTCTCTAGAATCCAACCTTAACCATTGAATATTGTCATCGTTTCAACAAATTACCTAGAAAATGTCACCTTCTACTACAAAATTTCGAGATTTTGGTGATATTCAATCCTAATATAAAAAATAAAAAATTTGTCATTCTCCTTAGGGATCAATCATGCATCTCTTTTCTTGAGAAAATCTCCCTTTAAGCTCAAATCCTCTTTTTTCTCTAAATAACCAAAAAGCTTTATCTTTATGATTATTTTCCTTTAACATTTATTTTTCTCCTTGTCTGTTCTTACAAAGATCGAATAACAAAGGTATGACTCTCTCTTATGTATCATATTTATATTGTTTTTTTGGCCTTATCATTCTTTTATGACTTTTTTTTTTGTTTATTTCTTTATTTGGTTCAAGGATCTTTAGAGTTAAAGTATTGAAGAACCTCACAAAATAAACACAACATAATCACACCAACTTCCATTTTTAGGGTAAAATCTCTTAACATTTAGTCTTTTACGTTTGCTTCATTTGTTTATTTTTCATGTTTGAGTTATGAAGTATAAGTGATTAGGTTTACATATTTTGTTTATTGATAATGTTCACATATTTAATATTATGATAAATTTGGACTTTCCTTTTTGTTTGCATATTGAGTTTAGAACGATATTCTAATGTCAAATTTGGTCCATTAATGTTAGCATTATTGAAACTTTTTTTTCCTAAATTATGTTCTTTGATTTTAAGTTTCTTGTAATGTTTAATTCATTTTTTCTGAAATATATTTTCTTATTGTTTTGAGGAGTTTGATTATTAGAATGCAAGTTAAAGACTGGTATTTAACATGCATTCTAATAATTGCAATTGAATATGTAAATTTAATTTTGATATACTAATAACTTAATTATTTTGTCATAATTTACTAGGTTAAAAAAATTCTCAAACTCATGTTTTATGGAGCTTGAATACTCTAAGCAAACATAAATCTATACTAGTTTGTGATGTCTAATTTTAATAAGTGATAATTAGCACACATAGCATATTGGGATGCTTGTAAAGCATATAAAAATAGTTCTTGAGCTCCCTGATGCAAGTGTTGCCTCTCCTAACCAACTAATCCATTTGCAATGTCTGCTAGTCTTCCACAATATTATGATTACAGATCCATGAATAAGGCAACTTAAAGAAGTTTCTTTGCTATAAATATTATGAGTTTAAGACGTGTTATATTCTCTTTCTAAGTAAGAAATTCAAGATCCACTTTTTATTAAGAACAGTACCGATTATATTATAAGTCCAAAATTTCACGTGAATTGAAATAGCCATAACACCTCATTAATCAAACAAAAAACCAATTACCTAAGAAAACATATCCACTGACATATTTTAATAAGTTTAATGGAAAAAAATACTTATGGTTCGGTTGTAAAATATTAAACCAGGTTTTCCTTTTTGGGTTCAAAATTAAAGTTTAATTCGCTTTATGAAAATGTTAAAAAATATAACTCAACAAATGACTCAGAGAAGTATAAACAACTAACAGTTAAAAGTTCAAAACGCGAGCTCTTGTTCGATTTCTATTTTCTAAGAAAGGGCCAGCTCTTATGTGCAGGATCTCACAAGTTGTGGCACTCAAATATAAATTGAAAATGTGCTTACGAGTCCATTCGCAGAACCTCTTGCCTTATCAGGGCCTGCTTATCCAATTCTAGATAGACAAGTCCGT
Organism: Erythroxylum kapplerianum; assembly: GCA_025434765.2. Lineage (NCBI taxonomy): Eukaryota > Viridiplantae > Streptophyta > Magnoliopsida > Malpighiales > Erythroxylaceae > Erythroxylum > Erythroxylum kapplerianum. The sequence goes on along the minus strand of JANSVI020000634.1, from coordinate 640,105 downwards.
TATTAATGTGTAGAGAAAAACTAAGTTAAATTATATCTCTTTATCCACAATATGCATTATCCTATTATTTTACAATATAAGAGTTTCACTTGAGTTAATAATTAAGTATAAAAAGAGTTGTCCTTTTTAAAAAATTAAAGGAATTTATTTAAAGAGTAAATATCAATTTTAATTTGATAAACAAAGATAGTTTGGTACGTCAACATACATACAAAAATTTCTTACAGCAAGGAAAAACGGCGATGGAAGCAGACATTTTGAAGTGAAATTGCTCCTACTAAATGCCAAGATTTATGTTTTTATAATTAAAATTAAATAATAGAAGATCTTAAGTTCAAAGAAATGTGCATTGGCCTTGTCTCCATCAACAACATTTCCATCTAAGATACACGTCTTATTGGTTCTCTCAATTCTCTTTTTTATTTTTTTCTTTGAATTTTTTTAGTAGCTTTTTTGTGAGACCGGGTAAAACTTGAAATTTGATATAAGTATGATAGCATTTTCAATATAGGTAAATTTTTCTTTTTTCCATATATTTTTGGTATAATTTATATCTCATTCATTTTCTATTTCAATTGTCGTTTATCTGGATAAATTGGAATACGTCAATTTGATTATAGACGATACTTGTCAATTGCAATTTTAGGTATAAATTTAATTCGAATTGAAGTTCATTAGGATAATTTATCTCTCTTTCATTTTGCAAAAATAATACTTGATAGTATTTTATCTCTTATTTCCTTCTTCAATTGCAATTTATCTCTCTTTCATTTATTAAGTCATAATTAGCATTTTCTTATTTGTAGATTCGACTAATTTTGTATGTATAAATTTAATTTTGTAGATTATTGATGAAATGTGATTTCAATATATCTATAATGTGAATATTGGTGCTAATTCCTAATCTCTTAGTGAAAAGTGGATTACTATTAGTTTTAGACTTACTTGAAAAATTAAAAATAAGTTTTGAGCATGATATTTTCAATAATAAAAGTTTGGCTCTCTTTTTTTTGTTACATATTATAAAATATTATTGGTATATCTTTGTAGTAAATAGTTGAGTTATTGTTGTTCTATTGCACCCACCAACTTCTTCTAGTTTTATACATGTGCTTTTATTATCTTTTCATTTAATTGTGTTATAATTATTTTATATGATGTTGCCTAAAAAGTATAACATCCTTAAAAAGAGTTATGGATAAATTTGATAGGAAACTCATCTGGTAAAAATTTTGAAAAATTAGTAAAGGCAATTTTGAATAACTTAATAAAAATTTTAAGTGATGAAATTAATATTCATAAGAATGTTAGTAATTTCAGTAATCATGATCATGTATCAAATGCATTACAAAATTTAAGAATAAGCATCATATATCAAATGCATTAAATTTACAAAATTTAAGAATAAGCAACCAATTTTTCGATTGAATACTTACGATCCTCTTGACAATAAAATAAAGAACATTTTAATTGAAAAAAGAATTTGTAGGGGAATTGAATCTTACGAATATTTAGACACTAGATATTCACTGGGATCCATCTTTCTATTTGTCCCGGGCATATAAAACATTAGGACTACCTCACTGAAGAAAAGAAAGCTAAATCGTTTAGTGAGCGTCCAAGAGCATGCATGCACGTCAGGTACCCTACCTAGAATATAATGCCAGTTCTTATCTTAATTGTTTGTCGTTAGATTCTACTTCCCCTCCAACAAAGGAGATTAGTCAATGGCCTCACTGCTAAATAATGTCACAGGTTGGAAAATTAAGTTTTTTTGACAGCAGCTGTGGGACTAACCAGACCAGAATCTTTCAACAAATTGGGGATGAGTTTGCAATTTTTCCTTTACTGGCACCTGAAAAATGACATCTGAATCGGCTCTTGAACAATGATTTCTTAGCAGATTTCGAGCTCTAACCAAAAAAATCAACCTAAGACCATTCTACGCTGAACTAAGCAAGTTTCTGGCCATCACATGATTGGCTCTTGGTCATGCGCTTCTATATATTGAGTTTCCTACTTCCCTTTTGCCTGGCAAACAAAGATATTAGTCAATTTACAGGACCGTGGTTGAGGAACAACAATATATATGTTTTGAATCACCTACTGTCCTTGTTAAGCAAGCGATATTAAGAAAAGGAGGGGACTGAAACTACTAAATACCAATCAAACGAAAGGATTAAGGAATGCCAAAGGAACAAATAGTGGTAGCAAATAAACCTCAAAACTATATTCCAATATGAGACTCAATTAAAGACATACACTAATAGTAATTAAATAAGTTTTAGCTACCGACGACAATCGAGGCTATCTAACAAATTTTCATCTCCCTCGTCATTCAACAAAATCGCACCAATCATTCTTTGAAACTCGACCTTCTCCATTCTACTTCCGGCCAAAATCAAAGACCAAAAAAGAATGAGTAATAAAAATGAACTTCATCCCCTTCCAACACGTATTTACAAATGGCTTAAGGGATCCTTTCCTTTTCCTTGTTTACTTTCTTATCATATAGTAAACTTTCTTTCTTTTCTCCATTTTCCTTTCAGTAAGTCATGGCGATGATTGGTGAGTCTGGCCTCTGGAGCTATGGACTTGGGCATTAGGTAATGGATACACCCTAGGCTTAGCCAGTGTCAATGCTGTGGAGCTAATATTGGCAGTGGGAGCGCTAGTGACTGCCATACCTGTGGTGGTGGTGATGCCGGAGGAGGAAGCGGTGGTGGTGGTGGTGACCACGCGCTCACACGATGGGCACATAGTGAGAGTGGTGGCAGGAAGCTGCATGTAGAAAGGTTGGGAAGCTTTTAAAGCTCTTAATTCTTGCAGTTCTTTTTGCAATCTCCTGTTCTCTTCTGTCAGCGTCTCACAGCATCTCTTTAAATACTCAAAATCTACTTCCGTCTGCTTCAACTTTGTCCTGTATATTCATCCCAAGCAAGACAAAAGATGTATACATCGATTAGAAACAAGAATCATCAACACCATAATAAAATCAATCTTTTGAAGATAACGAAAAACTGATTAAAGAATGATGTACACCTTGCTCTTCTATTTTGAAACCATACTTCCACTTGACGAGGTCGAAGATTTAACTGCTTTGCTAAAGCAAGCTTATGTTTCTGCACGTTTTCCACAAACGTTGGGTTATTACAGTGCTAATCAACTGTATGATTTACTTACCCTCTTCTTGGTTCTTAATGTGGAATTAATAAAAAAAGCTCCAAACTTTAGAGTAAGTTTTGACTTACGGGATTGAGAGTGTTGTGTTCTTTGAAACTCTCTTCCAGAAAAGCTGACTGTTCCTTTGTGAGTCTGAGTTTCTTCCGGGTTAATCCGTTCTCTTCATCATCACTCGCTCTCGAACATGCTCTTTCAGTGTCAGTAAGTTCCAAATCTCTCTTATGGCTCCGACCACCTCCGCTACTTCTGATCCCAAAATCCATCTGAAACGACGACGCTGCGCTGTTCGGTGAGGACAAAGCTGCCGTTTCTTCTGCTTCTTCGGCCGAAAATCGATTGACATCGAATCCCCTACTTGGCCCATCTGTTGAGCCTGGGTCAGAAACCACTGTCGCATGCCACGTCAAAGAAAATAAAAATAATTAAGCAAAGCCCAGATGCTAAAATCAATAACAAACAAAATGAATTTGCAGGAACGGTAGAAAACGGGTACTCTAGAGTCGTCACCCTCAGAAAAGTCTATTACGCAGCAAGCAAACAGTAGAAGCAAGAAAAGAAGACTCACAGTTATCAGTAAGCCACGGGAAATGAATCTGTGATGGAGGCTGTCTACGAGGAACAGGGGAGAAAGGTAAAAGATCAAGCTGAACAGGTGAATCCGCCAAGAACTTCGTCTCATTTCTTATACTTCCGAGGCTATCCACCTTCTCCTGCGACGACCCTGAGCCAAAACCAGACCCTGAGCCCATACAGAACCCTAGATCCATACTGGACAGCTTTGGGGTTTTGTCAAGAAACTTGAAGGGTTTAGAGGTATCACCCAAGCTCAAAGCAAGCTCCATGGCGGTGGTGGTGGAGGCAGTAGACTAGAAGTAGAACAAAAACAAAAGCAAAGAAAGTAACTTTGAAAGGTGATTTTTTGGTGGTTGGTCGTCGATACAAGAGAGAAGGAGAGACAACAAATCCTGGGAGACTTTGCTGATGTTTGTTTCAATTAAAAATCGAAACTTTATTCAAATTCAAAGGTGGTTTTAGGGTCAGTAGTTATTGGGGGTTGGTTTGATTGTTTAAAACAAGGTTGCCTTGATAGGTTTTTGAGGATTCTGGCTATTGTGTGCTCAGACAACCACTATTTTGCTTATTGTTTTTAGTATTCGAGGCTTTGTTTTGGTTTTTGTCTCGTTTCATGATTGGGTTGGTAGGCTTTTTGTGTATTTCTTTCAATTATATGGTGTTGGTGGAAAGATTATGGTTCTGCTTATATTTGTGTGCAGTTTTATTGTTCGAGTATTGAGCAATATTGACTCTGAAAGGGTCGGTTCGTCTTGACAAGGTTTTGTGTAGTGGTAATATTGCTGATGATGAGGTTGATTAATGGGTAGTAGAACAGAGGATGCGTAATCATTTTTAGTCACCTTTCTTTTATGTTTGATTATATTTATTATTTTTTAAAATTATTTACTACTAAATAAATATTATTTACTACTAAATACAAAGTACTAATAGTTATTTAATTAAATAAATATTTTTCCTAATTAATATTTTTAGGTTTTAAAAATAACTTCTATTAAAATATGATCGTCAATTAAAAACATTATTATTACCCATTCTTAATAAAATTTGTGATTAAATATACCAAGAGATAAATTTAATAACAAAATTTTGTGTAAATTAATACTGTATGAAAACAAAAATTCCTAACTATGTAGTCACGTCTAATGATGTCAATTAAAGTCACCATGATTTTTCAATTGAATTTTTAAATTGATTTTAGAATAAATTCATCAAGACTTATTATTATTATTATTATTATTATTATTATTATTATTATTATATGTTCTATATTTTTTATCAGAGTTATTGTT
>JANSVI020000634.1:243717-254112 GCA_025434765.2 Erythroxylum kapplerianum | reverse complement strand
CTGTGTCTAGTGGTTTGTTCCTTAAAGATCCCATGTTTTCTGTATTTTAAATAATTTTAAGTTTTAAAAAATATATCTTTTAATTTTTAATTTTTTATAAGATTTATTTTCTTTAAATTTTCGAAAAAAATAATGACAAAACACAATTAACATGAGAACACAGTGCATAGACTAATTAAATATTATGATAACTCAAATTAACTCTTAAATTTAATCCGATTAATTAATCTAACTCAATATGATAATTTAAATTATGGATTTGAATTAAATTTAAATAATTTGGGTTAAGTTTAAGATTTATGTTACATTATCATGTTAACAACATTTGATTGATTTACATGTCACAATTATTTCATCATTACTTTTTAACGAAAGTTTTAAAAAATAAATTTAGTAAAAACTTTTTAAATTATAAAATTTTTAGAGAAATTTTAAAGTCATATAAGAGTCTTGTATCTTTTAATAATTTTTTTACAATTAAAATTTCTTGAGAATTTTATTAAACCCTTTTTCATTCGATGATTATTTTTAGACATATTCACAATGTTTTAAAAACAGAGCTGAAAGTTAAACTCATAAAATAAGAGATTTAAGATTTAATAATTCAATCAGTATTAAACTGTCATAAAAATAGCTAAAGATTAAATATAATTAAATAATTTAAAATATAATTAAAAGAGATTGTCTTTATTCATTAAAAATTTGAAGTTTAAAAGTTTCCTTAAATAAAAAATTAATTGAATAATTTATTATATAAGAACTTGTTAATTTACAAAAATTGTCTGATTAATTAATAAACTAATCAGTTTTTAATAACAAAAATATTAAAATAAATTAAATTAAAAAATTAAACATTTCAAAATTTTTACGATTATATCTGCTAAATCGAATTGCAAAATAAAAATTGCAATTGTAGTTTATAGTACGTAATATTATATATCATTTTAAAAATATATAAAGTTGCATATATTTATTGAGACAAGTGTATTCTACAATAATTGAATTTGTGCTAACATCAAGTGTAATTATCAATGCAACTATTGTACGGTCAAAACACACAATTTCAGACCCTTTCATCTGTATTTTTCTGCGCGCACTTTCTTGTGTTTGGTTTTCAACATCCTATGATAAGCACAGAAATAGAGAAGAAGACCCAAGCTAGAGATAAACCAATATTGTCCTTTTGGTGTATATGGCAAATTGCTCACATTCTCATGTTTGATCAACCAAGAAATAAAGAATTGGAGACACTTCAAACTAATTGATGAGCTAATTGAATTTGTTAGTTAAAGGTCAATTCAATTTAGATCACTTTGTGAATAATACATCTTTTATGTATCATCATCATCATCATCACCCAGTCTGAAATCCCGTAATGAAGCAAGGTCTGGGGAGGTTCGATAGTACACAGCCTTGCCCCTACATAATAGAGAGGTTGTTTCCGGTAGATTCACATGCAAATGAGACAATATATGAATAATGCAAGTAACAAAAACAATACAGAAAATGTAAAATAAATAAAAATATAAGCAAAGGAGAAATAAAAGCACTAAAGAAAACTGATAAGAACACTAATAACCAAAAATAGTAAAACCACAAAACTAGGGGTTAGACAACGCAATAAAATAATAGTAAAAAATAATAAATATATAAGAATAATAATAATAATAAATAAAATTAGGTAATTACTTAATTAAAAATACACGAAATTATTAATAGAAAAAAAGGGTGATATGGCTAATAATAAAAGCTAACTGAGGAGATTGTAAATACATTTAGAAGAAAGATTGCATGAAAACTAAGGCTTGACTGAAAGTGCATTAAAAAAAATGCATGCTACAGGACGCAGACTAAGAAGGTTACCACGTTAGCCGAAACGTACACTACAAGAGAGAAACCAAAAAAGAGCAAAACTAGAAAAGTTGCTAAAGCGTACAAAGGTTGTGAATGTGAAGGAGAAGCCTGTTATGTAAGAAAGGAACACTAAGGAAACGACGCGAGAGCGAAAGAACTTGGGAAGCATTAAACGGTGGCTAAAATGCGTGGTATCAACGGTAAAACAACAGGAGAAGCTGACAATTGCGTGTAGACAACGTCAAGGTGTTAGGAACGAGACATAAGATATGATGTGAGTTGCTAGGAGATCTGGATGTGGGAGAGCGTTCATCAACTGTTGTGCCTGCAGACCTACGTTCCCCCTCCCCTCCCATGAGCTGCATGACTGAGCTTCTGCTACCACTTTCTAAGCCAAAATCGCCAGTACCGATAAAGCTACTGCCGCTTCACCACCGGTTACGGCACCATCTCCTTCCCCGGTGAGGCAAAGTGGAATGTTCAAAAAAAGGTAGCTTTCTTGCATGCAAGAGCTCGTGCGAAAACTGCATCTCACAAACTGCTTCCCTCGGCCAAATCGGGTACCTCGCCAACGTTGGCACAAAAATATGGAGAGAAACGAACTGCCTCGTTAGAAACCTAGAGCTTGCTTAGAAACATGATGAGGGTTATCTAAAAGAACCTCTCCGATGAATGACAGCTCCGGTGAATGATAGGCTGAGCAAATCTCGACCACGTAGCCGTCTAAAAGAACTATACAAAACAAGTGAACTATTCTATAACCATGCAGAAACGTGCTCCCACGCTAGGACCCATAACCTAGATTTGCAGGTAGTCAAGACTAAATGACCATAACAACCGGTAAACATGGATACGCAGACTCGAATGGTACCTAGCCATACTAAGAAATGGAAACGATGAGAAACAATACTAACAGAATAATTGCAATAAGAGTAAATACCACTACATGTACATCATAAGAATCGCACTGGCATAAACGGAAACACAAAGACAGCTGGCCCTTGCCACCCCTTACCCCCAGAAATGGACGTGCCACTCAGGTAGATGGCCAAGGACTATGACATTTATCAACAGTCATTTAGCTCGCCCAAAAGAAAGAAAAGAAAGCTTATCGTTACATACCTTATGATGTGAAGTCGTCGTTGACGTAATGCAGCTTATCCTAAACCAACTGAAGAGTGGAAAATGGAAAAGGGCAGAAACAACACTACCTGATGGAAACACGTCGTGCACTCGTCGGACCCGACGGAAACAAATGTCACGGTAGGAAGCAGCGGCGGTAGAGTGCTCACGCTCACCACTCGGCATGGCCAATGTCTTCGAGGTACAAGAGGAGGAGGACGACGATGTTTCATGCATCTTCTTATTCCTCTGGGTGGACCAACTTCTAGTTGGTTCAATTCTCACCGAGACATTGATAATGCCATTCTGACCATCTTTCGCATCTCGTAACCTATAACTCAAAAAGCTCAAGTAACGCTCCAGTAAACACCTTCCTATGAAGTCCGTCACTAGCATTCTCGCCAACCCAGCAAACATATTCCCTGAAGAACCCTCAAAGGTCCAATGGATCCAAAGGTAAGCGACATTCTTCTTCTAGTAGGCCTAATCCTTATACTAGTTTTCGTCTTCCTCAAAATCCACGACGTTCCCAGTAGAATCCTCTCCAAGCTCCGCATCCCAAACAAAGCCAACATCCAAGCCAAGCGTCACTTCGTCAGTGGCGCTCAGCTCCTCTCCCAAGCTGCTTCGCCCTCCAATTCCCGATCCATCTCCATTTCGCTCGCCAAACTAGCCGAAGAAGAAGCCCAGAGAGCCATCGCCTTCGATCCCAAAGACGCCGCCGCTCACATCTTGAAGGCTTTGGCTCTCGACCTCCAGGGATTCAAGACCTCCGCTCTCGAGTCTCTGGACGTCGCTCTCTCTCCCATCGCCGTCAAGTCGCTGAGCGACAAGGAGAGAGGGGACGCGCTTTTTAAGCGAGCCGACTTGACGATGCAAACGAAGCGCCAAGAACGACTTGAATCGGCGGTTAACGATCTGACTGAGGCGGTTAAATTGAACCAGGAAAACGCGGAAGCGTTCAACTTGTTAGGGAAGTGTTACGAGTCTATGAACATGAAAGAAGAAGCTGAGAAAGCGTACGAGATGGGTCGTAATGTAAAGGCTGAAGTGACTGGAGAGGGTAAGGACAGGAGAAGTGATTAAAATATGCAGCAACCAAGCAGTCTTACTAATCTCCACCAGAAACTTATGGTTTGACGCAGGGATGACAATAATGGTCTGTTCAAGATTGTTGATTTTAGGTGTAAATGGGTCTGTATTGGCAGTGTTATTGTTGCGTATTTGATGGATGAAATAATCAAAAACTTGATGCTGAGGTACCTCAGTGATTCATTTCGCTCTTCAATTCTTTAATGCTCTTTCCTCTATCCCTCATATAACTTCTCTTTTTCTGCATTCATTTTTCTTCCAGAATAAGTTTAGAAAGAAGGTCGCTGAGGTTAGTTCAGTTTGACACTTTTAGGACAAGAAATTCCTGCACTCATGTCTAGAGTCGCTCTCACAAGTTTTTAAGATGTATTTATTTTCTCAATAAGCTCTCCTTTGGGGTGGAAAGTTTGGAGATCAGGCCGGTTGGGTAGGTCAGACTGTTGAGTGTTTTATGCTTTAGAGGAGTTTTGAGTCGCATTTGTTCAAACTTCATACTGAGTCAAGCCAACCTTATAGTCTGATCCCCCTAATTTAGTGTTTTGGAGGCAGCTGGTCATTGACCTTGGGTTGTTCGTTCAGCAAGACAAATCGATCAGTTAGTTTGACAATGTACCCTGCTAAACTGAGGCTCTCCGCCTGAGGAAACATTAGGACTAGCATTACATGTTAAGCTACTACTTCCTTTTTCCCCATCTTATTATGCAAATACTTGAAACATTTTATCTAATCATCTTAATCAGCATACAGTAAGGAGTATCTCAAATTAAAAAAACTCAAGCACATGAGCCTTATTCACTGCAAAGAACTTGCTCATAGTACTACAAAGTCAAGAATAGAAAAGTAAGTTTCCAAGTCAGAATGCCAACAGGGAAGCAAGAAACTAGCACTTATGTAGGTGCAGGTGCTATCGCCAGCAAACGTGTTCATGAACTAGAAAAAGGATTTCAAGGATCAATTGCTAATGCTATGGAAATCAAAAATGGGATTGGGACTTGGGAGGCTTCGATCAACTTGGCAATCAAGTTTGTTGATTTAATTTGTGTTGCAAGAGCTTTAAACTACAACAACCTCCATGCTATTTTGGGCAGTCTCACTTTTAGTATGTCTACAACCTCCATGCTACTTTGGACAGTCTCACTTGTAGTATGTCAAAATTGTAATACGGTAATTTTACTTTTCGTCCAATAGATGAATCAAACCCATCATGTTTCTCCCTGCATGTTTCTCCAACTAGTTCTATATGATTAAGTGTTCAGCCTACTCCCATCACATTGCCATTCACATAATGACTTGCTGAACATATCCCAAATTACTTGATGCTCAAATCTCAAGACAATTAATTATTTTACACATGATAAGAATTAAAAGCACAAATGAGAACAGAAGAGGTTAACCTCACTGTCAATCAAAACTACTTTAATTGTACACCGTCCAGCCACTTCAGGGCGGGTAGAACCTTAACCAGAAACTGTGAAAATCGTTCATCAGCTATACAATTCCCCACCACATCCAGTTGGGTCAATTTCAAGCCTTTTAAAACAAGAAATGCTTCCCAGAAACTTGTCACACTGTCACCATCAATCAGACTATCATCCTGATTCCACTCGCTAGCAAGTGAATGAGACAAAGGAGAAGGGCACAAGTACCTTGTTGTGTCAACAGTGTGGGTGCCTATCTCATTATATGAAATATCCAGAACTTGTAGCGATTTCAGCTGTTGCAAAGGTCCTAGAGCCGTAAAACTACCAATTTTATTCTTACTCAAATTCAAGCATGCAAGAAGTTGCATAGCCTCCAGTCCTGTCACAAATTAAATACAAAATAGTTTAAAAGCATATGATGGAACATTTGTAGTTATGAACTGGCAATTGTTAAATAATTCAAAAACTTCAAACTATGCCCTAGATGTTGCATTCTTAAGGAAACTAAGAACCTAATTGAATAAATAATCACATCATGAGGTCAATGAAGAATTGATATACTGCAAACATGGATATGAATTCAAGAAAAATATACAAGCAGCAGCTGTTCAGACTGAAGAAATCCTTTTAAGACTATTGAACTAGTGAAATCGATCTACCTTCAATTGATCGAAGTTCATTCTGGCTGAGGTCTAACATCTGGACCCACAACAGTCTCTCAAAAGACCCTATCCGTGATAATGAAAACTTATGAAGTCGAAGGCAAATTGGATGGTGATCGTCCAATGAACTTAAGCCCATATACTTAACACAGCGACACAACAGAGATTCCCTATCAGAAGTTACCTGCAGAAGCATTAAAAAATGAGAATCTGCTCACCTATTAAGGTGTCAGCAACACCAATTATTTGTTTAGTTGACATCTGTAAGTATCAATCTAGATCTGCAAATATAAGGAGCACACCAGATGCACAAATGAAATTTACCATGCAAAGAAAATATGCAGTAAACAAAAAATTATGAGGATTTTGAGGGGAAAAAATTCATTCATAGACTGATTTATATACTTTATTGCAATAGTTCATCCAGGTAACCAACCAGAAAAGGAAGATTTGGACACTAAGAAGTACAAACTTTCAGATTGATAAATTGTTTAACCATTCAGATTTGAATCTGAATCTTAATCAGAACATGATTACTTGGCACAATCTGAATCTAAAAAAGCATGGTTTCTTTGCTTTTAAGAGCTGATGTTTAAGCAGATCACCTGTCTCAATAAAGCCAAACTGTATTCATCCTTGTAGTATTGAGAATGCGATGGATCCAACTTCATCAAGTCACTATATATTTTAAGAACTTCTTCAGAATGTGCTAATTTGTAAGATGTCAGTGCATCATAAGCTGTCAACAGCCTCGCAAGTGTAAGTTTCCCAATTTTACTACAAAAACATGACAAAGAAGATATAGCATTAGTAATAATCCTAAAATTCAAACTTCCAACCAAATAAAACAGCTTTACCAGTCTGACAATTCACGGAAGTTTTTTATCTCCTCATCTAAGATTTCTTTTTGCCATGTTGAAGCTTTTGGATCCTGTTCACTATTGATGCTTAAGAGATCAATAGGAAGTATGAGATTTGATTCCACACAGCAAGGCTCAAAAGCATGAAAGTTTTCATCTCTCCAAACTATCTTCCCTGAAACTGATCCTTCAGCATGTTCTTTTCTGGGAGGCTGTAGACACACTGAAAATGCAAGTCGGGTAGCATAATTATAGCTAAAACCACCTACAGAAGTGATTCCTTGAGATTGACCAATGGTTACTTCAAAAGGATAAGTTTCCGAAGATTGGAGCTGTGTACTTGGGAGATCTATTTGTGCAACCCAAACTTGGGCAGTTCGAGAATTATTTGACGAAAGAGGTTTCCAGATAAGATCCTTATCTTTGTTCAATTTAGATGAAACTGTAACTGTGGATGAATTTACACCTTCTACAGCCTCATTAAAATAAACAACGAGAGGAAATGTTTTAGAATTCAATTGCAACACATTGAATGAAAACGAAGCAAAGCCATCCGTGCAACTCTCTCTCCATACAGCAACATCAGAACCATGAGCAGGCCATGAAGCAACCAGCAGAAGAGACTCAACTTTAACCGTTTGATCAAGAAGCCAAAGATGATAAAACCAGCCACTTTGATCATCTTCATCAGTAAACAGAGCTTCACGTACTAATTCATATTCTCTAGTCAAAACTTCATCTTTTTGAGAAAATCCTTCACATCTTTTCTTCATCAAATTAGCCAGGAGTACACTGCAAAATTTAGTCAATTAGGTAAAGAACATAATAAATGTCTCTACCCAAACACTAGAGACAATAGTGACACCCTAAAGTCTTATCAGCGAATATCTAATTATAGAGTTCCCACTGAAAGATGTACACTAGCAAGCATGTGTGAAAGAAGTAAGACAATTTAAGAAGGATGGGCTGGGATATAGCAAAATGATGTCTACAATGGAGGCCTTTGAACTGTTGACGTTCCAATCTTGCATGCAATATTAACCAGTAGCATTTACACCAAAACTTGTTTAAACTAAACAGGATCACCAATCATAAGATTTATTTGTCAACCTACAAGAGACTTGAATCCTAAACAAAGTTTTCAGGATGAAAATAAACTTTCAAAGATCCAAAAAGGAAGATTCATCAAATGTCTGCTTTTTATTATCTCAACTAATTCCTACTCCCCAAAATGATTGGTATGTCTCCCTGTCAATTCTTTCCTCAAATTACTTGACGAGAGAAATTCAATGCTTGAATTGAAACAAACCATCTTCCATAATAGAAATGATCCTTATTACCAATTTATCACTGGTGTCATAGCAAGTATAAAACTCCTAAGTCCTCGTAAAATAAACAATCAAGACCATTTTTCATACACTCAATCAACTTCAGACGCTTGCACCTGTAAGAGGAAAATGATCACACCTCCGATTGTGCCATGCAGAATAATTACTGAAATTTTTATCAATCAGACTTTGGGTGTATTTCAATTCATCCTCTTCTGATCTATCCATCAATGATGCCACAAACCTTAAAGCAGGAAAAAGAAGAAAAAAGGAACTAAAGTAAGTTGATATACCCAACGTAGAAATTTACATCACTAATGAAAACTATAACCTTCTGTAGTTCCAAGCATGAAAATTCCGAGAATCAAGACTTTGGAACTTGTCCAAGAGCCGCAACTCCTTCTCTATTGAAGAATGCCCTTTGCATAGCACCCATTTCCGATGATACCAGGCTCCATATGATTTAAAATTCTGTCTTAATGCATTCTCCACCTGTTACAATAAACATCAAATTAATTCCTCAAAACAAATGCAGTACATATAAATAGCAGTAATCATAATTCTGTTTTCAAGCTTCCGCTTTTCCTTCCACTTATCAAGTACTTAAGTTCAAACAGAAAGAAAAAAGAAATGGTACCAAGCTAAGTTCTTCATCAAAAATGGATTTGACCAAGTCCGGATCTGAAGCGGAGTGAGTCAAATTATATTCAACAGCAAGTTTTCTGTAGTTCCAAGCCATGTAAGATTCCGGATTGATCTTGAGAAGCTCGGCGCTTAGCTCTATAGCTTCCTGCGTATAACTACAACAGAGAAGAATAAAAATAAAGAAAACCACCAAGACTTTAGGTTTGATTAGTTGAACCATGTCTGGAGGAAATAAGAATATTTAGCCAATACTTTTTGTGGTGATGATTGGAGAGGAATTGAGATTGGAGGGCTCTCAGTTTCTGGGCTTTAGCAACGGATGCTGCTTCGTCCTCCGGCTTAAAGGGTTTGCGAGGCCGACCGTGCATTTTCGCAACCGAGAAGAACACCACACAAAAGTCAAAACTTTGGAGACAAGAGATATAGTCTCTGTAAAATAACCGAGCATAGTGAAGCTAGAAATCAATTGAAAGGATCAAAACCCGTGAGCAGAAACATTAGAATGAAAGTCAATCTCTATTTGTTTTGATTAGTTACCAATCACAAGCAATGGTTTTGACAGAGAGAGCTTAAAGGTCTGAATTGAGGGAGACAATGCAACGTGCGAGATTTGCGGTTTAGGGGAAACTAAGACACCGTAGCCACTGTTGGAAGAACGCCATCAAACTTAACCAGACCCGAACCAAGCCGAAGCAACACAATAAGATTATTTGACCCAAAAAGCCTGGAAATTTTCACCATTAATATTAGTGATACGGATTGACTGGACCGTTTAATTCCTGACAACATGAGCATACAAGAAAAGCACTTAGGCCCTTCCTTTTTTGTTTCATATTCAGGTGTAGGCAATCCCATATTTGGAGAATACTCTTGCAACTTACTCTTAAACGGATAGCAATTCGACATACCTAGTATACGTGCCAAAAAAGTACACCACAAACATTACTTAGTTAAATGCATTAAAACATTAAAGAACCCATCATCTATCAAAGACAACTGATTCTTGGGAAAAGCTAATAACTTTTCCCCTTGACCTAGTGAAGCAAAATCAATTTGATGAATCGGCAAATACAGACTCCTGATTCAAAGTGCAGCAATCGCGTAAGCATGTGACTGCATATGATCAAAACCAGGTAAGATAAACAGCTAAAAGCATTCAGACTAAATTTAGAAAGAAAAAAGTCAGATTATGCATCGGTTAATTTCTTTTCTACAGTTTAATTTTCTAAGTAAATAAACACAATCTAAAACTTTTCACAAAACTCAGCAAAGAAAGAAGTGAAATTGAGATATCGAATGAAAGAAGAAGCATACCTCGCTTCGACATTTAGGCCGCTGAAGGCAAAACGAGGGCTTCGTTGGGGTTTTTGAGATGGCTATACAGAGTGGTTTACAAATACGGTCTCGGTTA
>JANSVI020000632.1:184201-197804 GCA_025434765.2 Erythroxylum kapplerianum | reverse complement strand
TTCGTCGTGACGAAGTCAGTGTTTCACCATGGCGCAACCATTAGATATTACCGCAACGAAGTCATTGTTTCACTGCTGTGAAACAATTAGAGATCACCATGACGAAGTCATTGTTTCACTGCTGTGAAACAATTAGAGATCACCATGACGAAGGCTATGTTTCACCATGGTCAACCTTCAAATAAGTGCAAACCCGAACCATTTCTGGAAATTTCATATACTATATAACCTGGCCCATGGAAAGAAAACCTATTTTTTGGGATAAGTAACAGCCATTGATAGCATTTTCACTGCCAACTTCCACCACGGCTAGCTCAGGTTGTTTCCTAGTTGTGAGGCTTCCGGTTATAATGTGTGGCTAGGCAATTTCCTTCCTCTTGAAGATGTAGCAATGGTTGGAGTTCAATGTTCTTTAAAGGGGGTAGCATAATCTGTAGTTAGCTATGATTTATGAATGCCTAATTCTAGGACTTGTAACTTATAGTTAAGCTACTTCATTATGGTTTAATCAAATGTTGGATTATGTGTAGTCAGATTGGTTGATGTAGAACTTTGAGTTTGAATATATAAAGTCTCATATATGTCATTTGTGATCTTCTTAATTCTCTTTATTCTTGCATGGTTGTGTTTGATATTGAGTTGATTGAGATTTCATTTGACCTATTGCATTGGGTGATCATACTACACACACTAAGCCGCACTTAACGGGATCTTAAGAAATGGAAGCCCATTGATTAAGATCTTGGACTTAAAGAGTTCTTTAAGGTTTATCATTTTGAAACTTAGTGATCACTACTCCATAGAAAAATCAATTTCAGACTAGGAAGGCCAAAGCTCATTTTCAAAAGGATTCTATCACTTTTGATCACTTATGTTAATCTTTCCATTTTTTATTCCAAAAAATCCAAAAATACATTTTACAAACTTTTTACAATTCAATTTAGTTTGGTTAGTGTTTTCAAAGATCAAAACCCCCCTTTTCCAAATTAGCTTGCATAGCATGACATATAGGTTAACTTAGGTACATTCATTTTAGGTTCCGATTAAGTAAAATGACTCGAGTTTGCACTCTATATTACAATCCTTGGATTATTTTTTATTTGACCTCCAAGGATATGAACAAGGTCTTAATCAAATGGTGTCGTTTCCGGGGAACCAAGCAATTGGTTCTCTAGGTTGACTTTTGTCAATTTGCAGATAAGTGAGGTTAGGAGACTTTTGTTTTTAAATTGCATTCTAGATAATTTAACTTTACAGTTTCCATTTTACATAGCAACATAATTTTTGGCAATACACATTTTGATAGTTAGCATTTTATATTTGCTTTATCTGTGAATTTTCTTTTTGCCGCAGCTAACTCTCACCTTCACCACGACAAACATCTTCTACTTCGTCGTGGCAAATCTCATCTTCGCCACGACAAACACTACTTGACCACGGCCAACTACCTGTTCATACATATTTTTATACATACTCTGATACATACTTTCATACATACTTTCATATATACTTATACGCGTATACACTTGCATCCTTCATATCTCATCTTTTTACTTAGCTTTGTGTGCTTGCAAGTCAATTTTGTTCTCTTTTATTCATATTTGAATTTTCCCATTTTTTTGCATGCCCCAGAAAACCAAATGTCTACCTTTCCACCCTAAAATTGAGAGACATTTGGGAAAAATTAGAAAGGAGAAGAGAGAAAAAGGGAAAAGCAAGGTAGTTTTTGAGGAGGAGAATTCAGTGGAGTCTAGCCTATCAAGTAGTGAGAGTGAGTCATTAGTAAGTGAGATAATGGATGAAAACTATTACCTTAATGTTAACCCACCTAGGAATGGTGATAATGGAGGTAATGGGAAGCAGGAGCGAGTTGGTGAGAACAACAAAAATCATAGAAGAAGGACCATTAGGGAAGCTACTACTTCTGATATGAATTATGATCCTTTTACTGCTGCTTACCCTAATTTTATGTGAATTTTGAGGTTAAAGGATTGCTTATTAAGTCTCTTACCAAATTTCATGGTTTGACAGGAGAAGATCCCTACATTCATTTGCAATCACTATCCATGATTTGTCAAAGCATGAAACCGGTGGGAGCTTCTCTTGATCAAGTGTTATGGAAAGTCTTTCATCTATCCTTAGAGGGTAAGGCAAGGGAGTAGTATATAAGCCTTCCAAGACATGTGGCAAATGCCTACCATAGTTAGGAAAATTTGAGAAAGACATTCTTGGAGAAGTACTTTCTGGCCTCCAAAACTTCATCAATGAGAAAGGACACTTACTTGGCACATTAAGACTATGATGAGTCCCTATATGATTATTGGAACTGCTATTAGGATCTATTATCCAGATGTCCTCACCATCAGATACCTAATAAGTAGTTAATGTAGTACTTGTATGATGGACTGAAGAGTCAAGACAAAGGTATGTTGGATGCAGCTTTAGGAGGTTCGCTGATTGACCTCACAGCTGCAAAGGCATGGGATCTAATTAAGAAAATGGCTCTAAATCACCTACAGTACAGTGTTAGGAACATTAGAGGAGTACATGAGTTAGGAGCTTCGACAACTCACTCTAGAAGAATGGAAAGTATTGAGTCTAAGGTCAACTTTTTGAAAAGTAAAGTGACTTCGCAGCTGTCCTTCATTATTGCAAAGTTAAAAAATATGAAGGTGGCCCAATACAGGTCTAATCCACTCTGATTGAGGCATATTTTCTTTGTTGAACTTTAGCCCATTAACTTATATCCTTTATTGAGCTACTTTATTATTTTTATTTAGATCAAATTTGATTCGTATAACTATAAATTTATTAAAAGATTTAAATCGTAATTAATTGTTGTCGTCTTTAAGGAAAATTTTTAACATTCTCCCGTTTGGACGATGATTAATTATGGGAGTTGTAATAATGATAAAAATTAGTAAACATGATTAAGCAAATCACTGTATAGGTCGACCAAGTTACAAAAAACATTTGATCCAAAGATAATGAAAGTCTATTATTCTATTTCAAAATGCTTTCGATACCAAAAAATATCAAATACATGTATCATATGTGACTTATCCAATACAATCACGCATATCTAATGTATCATGAATGAGAAAATAAAGTGTGGCAAATTGGGATGATACCTGTATGATCTGAAATGTATCATCTTTCTTTTTGTAAGTCTCAATATCTTTAAACTTTATGTTAAACAATATTAGGGAAATTTTTTTTCTCTTACTGAATGCTAAACTGCATTAGAGAAAACCTTATGAGATTAAACACTTATATCCCCTATGTCGTGTCAAATATAAATATATGGATTTACACTTAATAAACTGTATGTTTCCTAATGACATAAGCCTAAGGTCAATCCATATATTTTCCCAATGACCATTAAAATGCTTAAGATCAATATAAATCTTAAGACTTTCACCTGTAAGATAGCAACATATAATAACACGTATGATTAAGGATAAATAGTGATCATCTTTATTGCTAAACAATCATATTGTCATAATACATGAAAACATACAAATATTTAAAGAGAAAATATAATTATCCTTAACTAACAACATCTAAGGAATTCAATATACCAATACTGTGTACATGTCTCTCAAAAACATATGGGTAAAGTCCTTTAGTCAAATGATCAGCAAGCATCTCCTCAGTCCCTAAATGCTCCACCTCAATGTCACCGTATCAACTTCTTTATGGCCAAACACTTGACCTCCAATTCTTAGACCCTGTTATATTCTTATTATTGTTACTAAACAACACACTAGACATATTATCACAATATAACCGAGCCATTAAGTCCAACAAAAACTTCTCAAAAATCAAGTTTATGAGCTAAACTGCTTGCGTAGCAGCTTCATAACATGCCACAAAGTCTATATGCACAGTCGATGAAGTCACCAGTGTCTATTTGATACTTTTCCACGATACTGCACCGTCCACTAATATAAAGATGTAACCTCAAGTAGACTTTCGATCATCTGGACATATAGTAAAATATGAATCTGTATACCCTATAAGGTTTAGATTGTTGAACCCTATGAATGTCAACATATAATCCTTAGCTCCTTTTAAATATCTCAACACTCATTTAACAACATTTCAGTGGTTTATTCTTGGTTTAGCCAAATATCTACCTAGCAGTCTAATAATAAATACAATATCCAGCCTATTGCACACATGGGGTTATATCAGGTTACCAATTGCACTAGAATATGGAACATTGTTCATAGCTTCTCTCTTTACCTCATTCTTTGGAAATTGTGCCAAAGATAATTTCTCGTGAAAGATAGGTGTTGCAATAAGTTTACAATCAACCATATTAAACCTTTGCAGTACTTGCTCAATGTATGCACTCTGAGAGAGGCCTAAAGAGTGTCAAGATTTGTCCAAGTGAGTCTGAATACCTAGAACAAAGAATGCTTCACCAAAGTTATTTCATGTCAAAATGCTTGGCCAAAAGTTACTTCACCTCATGCATCCTTAAAGCATACTGGAGAAAAGGCAACATTAAAGTCAATCTCTTCTCTCAGAGTGAACCCTCTGGCAACCAACTGAGCCTTAAACTACTTAACTTTACACTGAGAGTCCTTTTTGGTCGTGAAAAGCCATTTACAGCTAATAGGTTTGCAATTCTGAGGCAAATCAACAAGCTCACATACCTTATTGTACTTCATGGACTGTAGCTCACCATAAAGGTATTTATGGGTGATTTGTATGTTTTTGGTGATTCATTTGACTTATGCTTATATAACCTAGAGAAAGTGTCACTTTATGATGAAAGAGGGGATAACGTTCAGATACAAAATCTTAAGTAAGAGTATAAAGGTTAATATAGCCAAAATAGAAACTATAGAGAAGTCACCTCCACCAAATTCAGTAAAGGTAACTAGAAGCTTTCTTAAACATGTTGGTTTTTATAGGAGGTTTATCATAGAATTTTTCAAGATAACTAAACCTCTTACTAAGGTGCTTAAGGAAGACGTCTTTTTATTTTAATGATGAGTACTTAAATGCTTTTAATATTTCAAAAAAAGGTTAACTAACTTCCTAATCATAGTGACATTAAATTGGACCTCACCTTTTAAACTAATGTGTGACACTATTGATTTTACAATTGGTATAATACTTGTATAACATAAGGATAACCATTTTTGACTCATATACTATATAAGGAAAACCTTGACAAATGCATAAGATAATTATATAGCCACTAAATAGTAGTTATTTGCAGTAGTTTTTACATTTGATAAATTTTGCTCATACCTTATCATGTCTAAATTCATAGTTTATATCGATCATTCAGCACTTTAATGTTTCTTGACCAAAAATGATGCTAAAATAAGGCTAACTAGATTATTTTCTTTTTATTGTAAAAGTTTGGTCTTAATATTAGGGAGAGTTTGATCTTAAGATCGGGGATAAAAAGGGAGTGAAAACCTAGAGATATATCATCTTTCTTATTTTGAGAATCTCTCATTGAGAAGCAAATAGAAGAAGATATAAATGATAATTTTCCTAATAATTAGCTTTATATGGTTGATGTATCTAACTTAGATACATATCGGTTTGCTAACTTTGCAAATTACCTAACATATAAAGTTTTGCAAAAAAGGATAACTCACCAGTAAAAGAGATTCTCCTTTTAGTTGAGGAATTACTTGTAAGAAGACTTGTAACCTTTTTATGTTTGTGTAGATCATATAATAATAAGGTGTGTGGCATACTCCATGACAATCAACATTCTAAAGCACTACCATAAAGAACTAGCTGGAGGCCGTTATCACATAAATGGAACAGGAGAGAAGTTTTAGAAGCAGATTTTAATGGCCTATATTATTTAAGGATATCTAAAGGCTTATGGAGTATTGCGATAAATGTAAACAAATAGGTAATATCTTTTATAGAGATGAGATGCCTTAAAATAGTACTAATGTTTATGAAGTGTTTAATATACGAGGCATTGATTTCATAAGTCTATTCCTACTATATTTGGTAACAAACATACCATAATTATTATGGATTATGTCTCAAAGTGTATTAAGGCTTAAAGTTTGCCTATTAATGACGCTAAGGTAATTATTGGAAAGATGAATACATGGTTTGGTGCATTTAAAGCTATAATTAGTGATACAGGTACATAATTTTGTAACCATCAAATTGGAAAAAGTACTTAAACAATTTGACGTTACATATAAAGTTGCTACTCCTTATTATCCTCAAACTAATGACCAAGTAGAAATAACTAATAGGGAACTAAAGAGGATATTAGAAAAGACCGTGGAGCACTATAGGAAAGATTGGTCTGCATAGTTAGATGATGCTCTATGGACCTATAAGATTTCCTTTAAAACACCAATTAGTACTACACTGTATAGGCTAATTTATGAAAAATCATATCATTTGTCAGTCAAACTTGATTATAAAGTTCATTAATTCTAATTTAAATGATGTAGGTAACAAATGTGTACTCCAAATCAATGAGCTAAATGATTGACACAATATGGCTTATGAAAATTCAAGGATATACAAGGAAGAGACAAATAAGTGTCATAACTAAAATATAAAGTATCTTAAAGAGTTTAAACTAGATGATCAAGTCTTGCTTTTCAACTCAATTTTCACTATTCCTAAGTAAGCTTAAATTAAGATGGTTAAGACCCTCATTATTAACTATGTCTCCATATAGAGTCACAAAATCACTCATCAAGATACGAATACGCTAAAATTCAATGGACACTAGCTAAAGTTATGTTTAGGAAGTGATCCCCATAGATTGATTGAGATGCCTACAATCTCTATAAATTGATGTCAGTTCAAAAACTTAAACAAGAAGTCTAGCTAAGTGTCTGTTTAGTTCACCTTTTGGAAGGTGCATAAGTACTTTTTCCTACTGCAAAAGCTGTTTTTAAGAAAACTGAGTGTTTTGTTGTAAAATCCAAAAGCACTTTTTTCATAGAAATGGTTTTTTCAGAAGCTAAAATACAGCTTTTTGAGAAGCTCAAATTTGAAGCTTTTTAAAAAAGTACTTTTTCAGGTAGATTTTTTAGATCAATTAATGAGCCTATTTTTAGTTTTTTTACCTTTATGTTTTACACATAATTTTCACAATACCTACAAATACATCTTCACGTTTATTTTTAGATTTATATAATATTATTTGATTTTTTATATGTTTTAATATTTATTTTTAATATTAGTTTTGTTTATATTATAATTCATAGAAAAGATTTGGTTAAATATATTTTTATTTATGTTTTATGTGGTTTAAAATTATATAATATTTAATATATTGTGCTTTGCATATTGTTTAATATATTTTAAATAATATTTATATGCATAAATAGTTTTTATTACAAAATAAAATATAGTTAAATTTAAAAGTGTATTTTATTTTTATGTTGTTAAACAGTCTATTGTATGAAGCTCTTTCAAAAAAACTCTTTTTTAAATGATAGTTCAACAGTCAACCAACTTCTTAGAAAAGCTTTTTTTTTAAAGCTCTACTGACAAAAGCTCTACTGATATATGCAAACAGGCACTAAATGACTTATAATAAAGCACTTATTGGGAGAGAGCCTAATAATTAATTTTTTTGTTTCCAATTTTGTAGTGTTTAAGATCTTCAATATTTTAAGGGTGTCTTATCAGTTTTAAACTCATTATTGAAACACAATTTTGGTGAATTTTAATGAGATAAGTCTAATGAGATTTTACAAACAGGTAAATATGGTACTAAAATATGACATCATGTTTATCTCGTATTAACATATAAATAATTATAATTGAGAAATCGAAAGTAGAATAAATGAACACGGGAGTCAACTCGATACTATATATAACTTCTGTCAAAGTACACCCATGTATGAGAGAATCATGTTTTAAATACTTGGAGAAGTAGTAAATAGCAATATTAAACACATATATAACACAGTAATATGTAGTGCCCGTGTTATCCATCCCATCCCAAGTATAAGAAATACATTACTGGATATACTCCCATATTAGATTAGATAACATCTAAACTTGTGCATGTATAAGATGGGAGAGACAAGATGACATGTTATTTCTATGTTCCTGTTGGGTATAAAGGTCAAAAGCATACGGTATCGTATAGCCATTATGTTGCTCAACACATCCACATGTAGAGGTTATGTTCTTTTTAATGTAAAAATGATTTTTATAATTTAGTTAACATAACGCTAACGTAGATCCATGCTCTCACTGTGTTGGTTTCAAGTCACCTCTTTTCCTTTTATGGTTGTTTATAGAACCCACACAAGGTTGTATTTCCTCCATTTATATCTCGTGTTTTATAAATATTGAACCATGTTAGCCCTATGCTAGCCTTTTTTATCAATACGCTCCCATGTAGGTCCTGTGTAATCCATGTATTCTTCCTAATATTGACTTTATCTCCCTAACAAGACGCCTAGCAAATTACTGTATAAGGCTTGTATTCATTGACTATTTAATATTATAAAACAACGGCATGATATACACTTTTTAATTCCCCTCACGCTTCCTCTCAATTCAAACCCTCCCTTTAAATCTCTTACATGAAATTTGATACACACAACTTAATTTTCACTTATTTTCACTCACCAAATACCTATATTTTAAAGTGTGTACATAATTCTTTAACCCCAAATTCTACAAATTAGGGTTTTGGTGAAATTTATAGTATTTTTGTCTAATTTTTTTATACAATAAAAGGTACGTTATCCGTAAGTATTGACTTGTTTTATTTTACTTATTACATATTGGTTAGGGTTGAATTTATGGTATTGCATTCATAAGATTATTAGAACTCCACTTTGCAGAGCTATTGGTTGTTTGGGGGCTTTTAAAGCTAAATTTAAGGGAATTAAGACTTAGATTATGGTTTTGAAGAGCATGTGATCAACTTTTGGATGAATTTGGTTAATGATGATTTTTTTGGTGTGTCCTAGTGTTGTCTTCATTAATATGGAATCGTTTGTCATTGTTAAATCTAATTGTAGTTGATTAAATTTCCAAATTTTAGTTAATTAAATGTCTAAATTTAGGATTTGTGAATGAATTGATATGACATGTGATTGAATTGTAGAGTAATTTATGAAATTTGGAATTAGGATGTTATTTATTAATCTAAGTGATTGAGGTTGTATATGTTGAAATATTGATTTAATCAGGAAGTTTACATGTTGAGGCTAAAATGTTATGAATGGATGTTTATCTAGTTATTTGCATAGGTATGAGTCAATTATAGTTATTTTCATTTTCATGGTTATGAAATTTCCATTTTACAGTAATCATTTATGTGAATTAAAGATCATATCTATCTTGATTATGAGCTAATTTTTTCATTTTTAAGGTTAATCATTAATTATAATGAGATGATCGAGAATTGTAACATAGCATAGATAGGAGAAAGACAGTTGCTTAGGGATCTCGAGCCTTAGCACCTACTTATAACAAATATTCCACCCTATGTCCCACCTACTAGAGCAGCTAACTCATTTCCTACTCTATTTTACAACTGAGCTTTAGCTAAATTAAAACTAGACTTTACACATAAAGAAATTTGAGGTACCATAGTACATAAATTAGGAGATCTTAAGAGAGTTGGAGTTTTAAGGGATATTGAGTTTGAGGATTGGCTATAGTTCTTTAATGTTAAATAGCTAGTATATTAAGAGTTATTGTTGGAATTTTTATGCACATTACAACTTGATGAGAAAAATATTACGTAGGACGATGACCTAATCATCCCATTTTAGCTTGGAGGCATCCATTATTAATATAGGTACACTTAATTTAGCATCTATATAGAGTTCTATATAAAGAAGTATATATGCACCTTGCATCCTAGTAGGACTAAAACTAATTAAACTAGCTAAAGTTCCATTTTGCCAATTTTTTATGAAGTATCCTTACTATAGGTTTCTCATTTTAACTTTACCCTAATGAGGTTTGTAAATAAGTTACTTGTCTATTCCTTATTTGCTCGATACAATAGTATAAATATAGTAACTCGTTTAGACCTATTCTTTATATATTTCTTATAACATTAAGTTCAAATCTATATAGGATATATCTTTATTTTGCTTATTAGAGACTATTTACAACAATTAAACATTCGTATGATT
Organism: Erythroxylum kapplerianum; assembly: GCA_025434765.2. Lineage (NCBI taxonomy): Eukaryota > Viridiplantae > Streptophyta > Magnoliopsida > Malpighiales > Erythroxylaceae > Erythroxylum > Erythroxylum kapplerianum. The sequence goes on along the minus strand of JANSVI020000632.1, from coordinate 187,671 downwards.
GGTAGAGGGTTAATCGTCTTCTAATTAGCAAGGGGATTAGGAGTGTTATGTGATGAGTATGAGTTAATGATTGTTTCACTCCTATACTAATCACAATGGATATTCTAAGGCAAACTAGGATGGTTAAGCATCAACCATATGTCCATAGCTAAAACTTTCAACTAATTTATGCACCATCATAAATAGTAGAAGAAATACATATGCTAAGATAGCAAGATGGAAGAAAGAAGTACGAAAGATGATCTACACCACCCCAGGCTTAAAATTGTTCATTGTCACCCCTATTGCTCAGTTCATCATATATGGAGCAATATATGCATTATATTATAGACATGCTAGTAAGGTTAGTGAAAAAAAAAGGGCATGACTATAATACTGCCATTAGTATGTTCATTTAAGCCCTCACATAAAAGGCCTGAGCTAGGGACATGGCCTTAAGGAGAAACAAAACTAGTAAAGGTAAAGTCTAATGGGGAAACCTAAGATCATATAATGTCAGAGGATCAAGGAGAGATCAAGACTTCAACTATAGAGTTTGGGCAAGAGATGCAGCCAATAGCTATCACCACTAGGTGATTGTTAGAGAAGTGCTCTAAAGACAATCACCTTTAATACTTTTTGTACAAATCATTTTATGATTAATAAAGGCATTTTTCATTATTTTGATGTTCATACATTTATGGATTTGATGTTAATCTTAAATTGATTTAATGAAGTCCTTGATACAAAACATAGCATGGAGGAAATCATGATGAGATCATGATGATAAGATTCCTATCATTTGTAATTATGTTAGTATCTAAACTTTCCTTAGTCATAGGATTAATGAGATGGGATATCATTAATCTGGATAGACTAGCACATGTTATACTCCCTGATTAGATCAAGCAGTAGATCTTATAAGCGATAGGCATAGGTTGTTTAGAGTTAACATATGAATGATTACTAAGGGTAGTATGTACATTAGATTGACCTACTATAAGACAATCATATGGATATTCTATTCTGGTGTCAATGATAGTCGCATCATAGTAATGGTGTAAGTATCCTTTAACTTGAGGTGCTCAAGGATATCTCGATTATTAATCCTGTGCTTTAACTCCATTCATCGGTTCCTTTTAGAGCTTTCTCATAGGGTGGTGATTGGGTATATCTTAAGATATTCGGAGATAATTTAATAGCCAATAAAGGATTTACCACTCCTAATAAAAGGAGATGATACCCACGGCCTCATATTGGGGTCATTACCTAGGAGTCTCTGGCTAGAGCATATATGTGTCATGAAGAGAGTCTTCAATGATACATAGAGTAATGAGATCCTTTCGACAAGATCTAATATCACTTGGACTAGATGTGACGTAGTTAGTTTAGTGGGAGTTGAAACTTTGACCATACTTTGAACTAAGTGGGGTAAGATGGTGAAAGGATGAATTGCATGGAAACATTATGTATGGAAGGGTTCGTAGTCAAACCACGAGCTTTCCAGTCAATTAGGGGTCCTCATGGCATGTTACTAGATACTGCTCTTGACTTGCTTGAATTAAGTGTTAATTCTAGTGGCCAACATAACTGGGAACCTAATGGGTCACACACATAGGAGATTCGAAGGATGAGTAAAATGGTCTTGAGTGGTGATTCAAGATATGAGAGAGTGTTTCAGGTTTGTATAGCAATGTGATCGTGGTAGAAAATGTTGCATGGAACATATTAGAAACATGTGTTGTTGGCTACCAATTTGACCATTAACTTCCTAAACTTCCATTAATGCATGTTATTCATAGGCATTAACTTCCTATAACTTCCATTAATGCATGCTATTCATTACCAGTAACTTCCCATAACTCTCCATTAGTGATGGGGTTATGGAAGGCCAAATAGTGTAGAAAATAGAGATGATTTTCGTGCATCTTGTGTGAGACACAAGTGAGAAAGAAAGGTTATTTCTTACACACACACGCACTCTTTTTCTCTCTAACTCTTACAATACTTCTCTTTGCTAGGAAAAAGAAAGAATTCTAGCCATCTCGTAATGAGGTTTCATTCTTCTATCTTCATATGGACTTTCATTAGAGACGGTCTGCAATGATCATTGTGGTTTATGACAACCCAACTCAGAGAAGATTAAAGAATGAGGGAGATCGTAAGAAAGGAATGTAAATATCTTACATTTCATGTTTTTGTTTTCTGTATCTATATGCATAAGTAGATCTGGTTATTGAGGATCCATATATTTGATATATATTATTTATGATGTGCATTATCAGAACCTTATAATAAGATGCCCTTTTTTAACATTTTAAAAGTAGAATTTTTAGATATATAAAGACGTATCTTTGTGGGGTCCTTCCTATCCTGCATGGGAACATTTATATTTTAGTAGGAGTGGGCTATGTGTCATGATGGGCTATAGCTATGGCAACTCCGACAAATAATGACAAAGTGGTACAAAAATTAATTAAAAGACTATGCAATCGATTTGGAGTGGCAAAAATGATAATAAGTGATGAAGGAACATGTTTATGTAATAAATCTTTTGTTTTTTTTTTAAATATAGAGTTCACCATCATGTCACCACTTCGCACCATCCACAAACAAGTGGACAAATGGAATTGTGAACCATAAGCTCAAACGAATATTAGAGAAGATAGTAAGTAGTTCAAGGAAGGAACCTACTGTAATTCCTTAGTATTTCTCATACCATTAAAACATTATCTCAAGTTTTCTTCCTAAACTTCATTTAAGTGCCTAATTGAAACATCTCTATTTTGCTTAGATTAAAGGGCAGTATAATTCTCCCATTAAAGTGGTAACCATAGTTAGTGATATAATTTTAGTTACTCTTTAAAAAAGGCTCATATATCTTTAATTATTTTCCTTGATCTTTATTTCCAAATGGCCTATCAAAAAGGATTAGTTTCATTTAAGTAACAAAAAAAACATTCATTTTTATTAAAGTTACTTAGTCGTCTAATATTCAAGGTAATTATAGTCATTTTACGGAGGAATTTATGGATTATTTTTCTTTCCCTTGGGGTCTCTCCTTGTTACTTTTTAGAATTTCATTTTATAATCTTCATCTCTAAATATTGAAAATATACTTAAGCATGGAATAGATTGATATGCAGTATTTTTATGTCACATGGCTTTTCCAAAGCTCTATGTTTCTAAAGGGGTATTTTCTATCTTTTCATTGTGACAATTCACTAAATAGTTTAGTTTAGAAGGATATTCAAATTGATTATCCACTTGCATTTTCAAAATACTTCTTAATGCTTTTTCTTATTAGCATTTTCATTATCACCCTTATCATCAGCTTCATGATCGGTTAATGTTCTCTCAATTTCAACCGTATTGTTGGTATTGTTTGGTGTTTGTGTGTGTGTGTGTGTGTTCACTCTCATCATCATTATTATTTTTAGCATCATCATCATCATCATCATCATCACCCTCCACCGCGTGTTTATTACTTT
>JANSVI020000627.1:291763-304900 GCA_025434765.2 Erythroxylum kapplerianum | reverse complement strand
ATCCCCACCAGAACATAGGGAGCCTTTTCTCCTAATAAATATTAACAAATTATAACAGCACATTATTCCAAATTGATGTCATCTGTTAATATTGACTTATCATTTGCTAAGAAAAGAAATTGTCCATCAGAACGTGTGCCTCACATATCCTTTACATTTCTTATTGTGTAGCCTATGGCCCACTAAGCCTTAAATAGAGATGGAAGAAAAGAAGGAAAGATGGAATATTATTTTCTCACACGAAAATGTGTTGCAGTCTCTGATACTGACTAGGATTAATATTTTAACATCAAGAAAAATGTGATGAGAAATGAAACCCTGTACTTAACCCGAATTGTTCTGTAACCTCCGAGAGAGTATCTTAAGAATATCCTCACTAATTACATTTTGAAGGTCACCTAAAGTTTTTAAACAAAATGAAATCCAAAACACCTGTTTATATCAGGTTGTAGGTCAAGAACACTAAATCCTACAATGGGAAGTTACTAAAAAAATCACATAAGCATAGGCAAGAAAGAAGAGGTTACAATGTTTAAACTGGAATACCTTCAGATTTATGACAGCAGCTCGATTGGCTGGTGTTGAAAGCTGCTGGCTAATATAGGCCATGGATCTCAACATTGGCTCTAGTGTGACCCTTGTTAATCTAAAATGCACCTCGGGCTCCCCTGATGGAACTTTTCCATAATCTTGCAGCTGAAAGAGAAAAAGATGTTAACAGACTAGTGCAGACAATGATCTATATTGTTCTCAATCACCTGATGTTTTCCACTTTTGATTTGTAGACGTATCAATATTTTGGCAATGGACAACATTTAGAAGTCAACAATATTTGATACTCAAGGCCTTAGTTATCAAAAGGAAGCCTTTCAAAATGAAGTGATATTTTTACAATGAGTATCATTTAAGTATATCTTCTTACTTGTAAATCATTAACCAAAATTTCAAACTAAATTATAGAATTATCCAATATAATGTCCCACAGTGTATCATGCACCAATTAAAGGTACTCTCAGGTAAATTCTAGCTAGATGTTTTTTCAGAAATTGCACAACATTTCAACTATTAACACCCAATGAAGGATCACATAGTTTATAGCAGTTTGCATCACCCCATGAACTATTAAAACAAATATGCGTTAGTAATATGTTACAAGATACAACTGGTATCTGCTCATGGAAAGGCAAGGTGACATACCTTCAACTTGACTACAGCTACCTTTCCAGATGGTGTATTGGGCTTATTTTCTATCCTCCAAGTCATGGACTTAAAACAAGTAAGAACCACCTAAATAATTTTAACAAAGGAACCATTAAAAGATCCTTCCATGTAAAAAGAACAAAACACATGCTGAATGTCAAAATCACATTGTTACTTCATACCGATTTATCAGAAAGGCCACCATCACAATTGATAGACACAAGGGGCACATTGGGTTGATTAGATCAGCAACAGAAACTCCCATATCATTGAGATTGAATTGTTGAAGCATTGGATCTTGCCAGGGCCACAGAGATGGGACAATATCAGAAACTGATAAAGGTGTTCTCTTGTTATTGGCTTCCTGGCTATTTCCACTTGCATTGTGCAGAGGCTGTGTGATCTTAGCAATGTTTTTCTTTATAGACGCAACCTTTTTTTCACCTTCTCTTAAAGCATTGATTGCCACATTGTAAGTCTCAGCAGCAACTGCTCCTTCCTCTGCAAATTTGATAGCTTTCATACACAATTTGTTAAAGCGTGTGGTCAGACTTTCAATTCCCTGTGAATCTGTATTCTGTTCCTCCACTCCGACTGAAGATTTGGCATTCCTTGTCCATCTTTTCAATATGTACTGTGATGGAAGGGTAAGAACATTTGTTACTGTAAAGACAGTTAATATATGTCTGCAGAGAACACCACAATACTCAAACATCTGACAGCTGCAACTACATTTCATCTGTGAGATATTCAATGTCACTATGTATGCCTTGTCATCATGTTCATATTTGGCAACCCTGTACTTACTGATCACTCCATCACCCTCGATGTTATTAGCAGTATAAACAAAAGTTTCAACTAGTTCTTCCTGAAATTTGGAGAACACCTTTTTTGTATAGAAATTTGCAGCCTGTCGTTCCATTGGTGATGGAGTTCTGAGCACTGGTGTGGTGCAGATTGTATCATAATCTGCTTCAATTTCCTTTTCTAAAGAATGCTCTAGAGCTCTTTCATATTGCTTGAAGAATAGAGATATAGTTGTCTGTTGATTCACATACCCATCAAAGAACGAGCTTACACCTAGATTTGATGGAAGTGCAGCAAAGAAAGTGCCACGAAAGTAAACTGGTGCCCACTGTTTCCGAGCGTTATACACAGCCTGAAGCCACTCATTGTTTGGAAGATCATATTTATCAAGAAGGGTGCACCATGTTGATTCAAAATCCTCAATTGTCTCACAAAAGTTGATACAGCTATAGAGCTCTCCATAGAAACAAGGATGAGCAAGGTATATATGAGCTAACCTTTCTTGACCTTCTCTCAAAATGTGCCACTTGCATATGCAATGGTGAGTTTCTGGAAACACCTGAGAAACTGCCATTTGGATGGCTCTGTCTTGGTCTGTAGTGAAAGAAACAGGGGCTCGTTCATTCATTGCAGATAACCAGGCCCTGAATAGCCAAATGAAGGAAGATTCAGACTCGTCTAGAAGTAATGCACAACCAAACAATATCGTATGACCATGGTGGTTTACCCCTGTGAAAGGAGCAAATGGAACCTGATATTGATTTGGTCTGTACATTGTGTCAAAGATTACTGCATCACCAAAGTGACTGTAGGCTGCCCTTGATCTGGCATCAGCCCAGAAGACATTAATCATGCAATTCTCATCATCAAGTTGTATTGCATAATAAAAGCCAGGATTCTCTGCTTGCATTTTCTTGAAATAATTTAGGAGATTATGAGCATCCTTCCCTAGGGTCCTTTTTCTTTTTGGAGGCTTTACATAATTTGCTGGTGTAGATGTAATTTTTCTATCTTGGCAATTGGGTTCTACAGGGAAGGAATTCCTAATATCATTTTCAAAAGATAAACGATTTCCATCCATGGAAACATAGATGTCACCAGTCGTATATAGCATTTCAGCCACATTTTTTGTAGCACCAGCAAAATGCCTCCGAGGTCGAAGATAATGAACCTTGCTAGGTGCTACTAGAGAATGGTTATGGTCCTCTACAAATTTAGTTACAACCCAATATTCCGACTCCTTTCTCCCTATCCTAAGCATTGCATTGCAACTCTCTATATTCTTTCGTTTGAACACCTCTCTAGAACATGTAAATTCCCATGTAACAATTGGTCCATCAGGCTTGGAACGTGTAAACTGACCAACCTGAGTGGTGAAATTCATATGCCTGGCATACGAATCGTAGAATGTTTTTGCAGCCTCTTCTGATTCAAACTCCATACCAACATGAGGTAAATATATTCCATCATGTCCCTCATTCCTCACCACTCTGTCTGTAGACTTATCAATTAAATTATGTTTATCTGACCCATTACAGTCACTTTCCCCTGCCATAGGGGCATCTCCTTTTTTTACCTCCACATCTATATCCCTAACATCCATAGATGTAGAATTTTAGTCCGTTTCCTAATCACTAGGCAGGCTGTAACAAAACCTTCATACTTATCTCAATTCGAGGGGAAGCAGAGACGGGCTGCATTAGGAATACACCTGCACAGTTAATAATCAAAATGGCAATCGATTCCCAGATGGAAACATGGAAAGGCTAGCACCGTTGTTTTAAACCCAGCAAGAAATTTTCCATTGAATAAAATGCTAAATACAATGAAAACACGATAAAGCAAAGTATAAATATGAAATCAAACAATTTCAGCTCAAATCTCTATTTATTAAGACGAAACAAACGTCATTCAGTAAGTCGTCGAGAACATGGTGTAACCCTTGTCATTCGACTACCTAGTCTTTTCACAGTTGCAAAATCCAGAGTGTCAACTTCTGTGGAAAACCACCCGTTGAATTAGACAGACATATATGCCTGAAGAAAGCCGTCAGTTCGCCAAAAATAATTCCTCCCAAAGCAAGGGCATAATTGAATTATTCACAAGTTGTTGTTGTGCAAACAATAAATAATGCTAATTGCTTTGCGAAAAGAAAAAGGAAGAACTTACCTTAAACTTGGGAAGAACTCCGATCGAGGAACCAGAAACTCCATTTCCTTCTCCACACGCACGCTCACTCTGCCTCTGGTGGCATTTTCTTTTGGCTTCGATTAGTTTTATGTTATTAATTTGGTTCGTTTGAGTCTGTTTTGTTTGTTTGCTTCAGTTAGCTTTCACTTTCTTTCAGTGTCGGCTTACCTAAAATTATAAAGAAAGCCGAAACTATCAATCTCTCAAGCAGTTGGGTTCGCTATTCCTTTGTTTTCTACCTTATCTCAAAGTTTCTGTCATTTCTCCGTTTCACTTTCACCATCCTATCTTTCTTTGATTTTCTTTTCTTTTCTTCACAGAAAAATCATTAATAGAATTTAAATTTCAGTTATTGTATTGGCTTAAATAAGAATTTAGAAGAAAAAAAAACTAAATTCTATCGTCTGATGTTTGTCTTTCTCGTATTCATATTCTTAGAATTTCATATCTTCTCTTCAACTTACTCCTTATTTGCCTCTTCTATCAATCTCTCCTCTCATCATTGCCAACGATGCCGCTTATCGCTTTTATCTTCTCCACTTCCATAGTCTTCTTCGTCGCTGTTTAGACTTCATCTGCTGCTCATTGTCGCTTCATCTTTTATCCATTGTCGCTCGACTTCTCCGTTGCTATTTGGGACTCATCAGAACATCAACTACTCATCTTCTCCCCGCTCACCGCCATTAACTGCTGTCTTCTCCCCGCTCATTACTAATTTTTAGGCTGCTATAATTTATTCTAAGTATTAAAAATGAAAGAGGATTTTATTTTATCAATTGATTGCTCCTAGGTATTTTTATGAATCAAATGATGTATTTATTGATCAGATATACCATGTACGCAATTTCCAGTTTTCAGGCTTCTTAATTACTTTCAAAGAGGTTGATATATAAAGCATACATACCTAATTATACGTTGAACTCATGATTTGGGCTACTAACTAAAGAAAAATATTTTTTTTAAAGATCAATTTTATTGCATAAACTAGCTTTGTTCACAATTTGATGCAGATTTACTAATATTATTCACTATAAATAAAAACAAAACCAAGGCAACCAGGAACAATTAACCAATGTGGAAATAGACATAATAAAATCAGGCATCAGCTATGAATGCTATAGCATAACCACAGCCACAAGTCACAAAGAACAACATGAAACTCAAAAGTTTCAAACCAACCTTCAGAAATAAACAATTGTGTCCAGGATGAAAAACGCATACAAATACATGAGGTTATAAACTTCAAGAAAACAAATGGATATGTTTTGGAAAGTTGGCTTCAGAATGCAAATGCTTATTGGCTTGTTCAATTTATATTATTATCATTTTTACAGATAGCGTTGAAATAAAGATAAAAACTATACTGCATAATATAGTGAGGCACTATTTTGTAATTTTATAAAATTTAGGTACTATTTTATAATTTTAAAAAATTATCTAAAATAGAATTCGTTATTAACCAATTCCAATACCTTATCATACCAAGTTTAATACGATATTCACTACGTTGTTTCTTTATTTCTTTTTCCTTTTAAAACCAATGATTTAGGTTTTTTTATTTGTCAATAAAAGATTCTTATTTGTTATTTCCTGTATTATACTTTGACATTTTTATCAAGATTCACATAATTACTATTTGAAGAACTTTAATAAATATAATTTACTTATTTTTACGTGTGATTTTTTCTTAGTATCTATGATAAGCATATTATTTATATATTGCAAACTTGTTTATAATATGATCCATTATGCAAAATTATAAGTTTTGATGATTTTTATTAATAGCTCAAATTATAAAAAGAAGATATTCACACGACAGATAGATTATTGGTCCTTAGACAACACATAAAGTTAGGGTGGTGAACTGCTTGTATATGAACTTTTGGTCTATTTAAAAATTAATGAATGAATTTTTTAATTATTTGAACATGTTATTTCAATATGCATATACAATTTGATTCAAGTAACCATAAACACACAAAATTTGAACAAAAAACTACAATAATAATAATAGAGTAGGAAAAGAGATAAAATCAATTTATAGTGGTTCGATCAAACATCTTTTAGCTTATGACAACTCTTTGAGTTTCAGTTTCAGTTTCATTATTTCTTTTCTTTCAAAGATTGAAAAAGAAAATCTTCCACCAAAAACCTTCTTTAATATGAGCGAAGAGGAACCCTTACTATCATCTTGTTTTACCTTGAATGAAGATGCATCCAAAATTGTTCAAGGTGTCCTTCCCAGTGATATATTGGCAAAACCATATATACCTTAACACCTTTCTCTTCTTTTATATTAATGAATTAGGGATGTAATGCTAACATACACTTTGTAGCCTTTCAAGACTCTTAACAACTCTCTATTATGTCAACATTTATTTTCACAACTCAATTGTGATACATTTATACCTAAAACCTCTTTAATGCTTGTTAAACATATTAACTTTTTTTTTTGACGAATAAACATATAAACTTACTATTGTAATGACTAGTTTCTTAACATAATCAGTTAGCCAACCATATTTAACTAGCCTATATTTCTTTGTTTTGGGATTTAACTAATATATTCCCTAGCGTAATAGTTAGCCAACCATACTTAACTAGCCTATGTGTAACTAATATATTCCCTAGCCTAATAGATTACATTTATTCTATAACTTTTTTTTGTTTCTAGAGCTAGCCAAAGCAAACCCTTAGGCTAAAGGAACCCTTATAGAAACTAACTTTTACAAACATTTAAGTCACTAATTTTCAATACTTCAAGTTTTTTTAAAAAGCATCAAAACAACCATTTTGATAAAAACTTGAAATTATTTTAAAAGTTTCTAAAAGTTTGTTTGAAGGTCAAGAGGTTTTCTTTAAATTTCAAAACAAATTCTCTTGATCATAAAAGGATTTAATTTATACATCATTAAATATGAATAATCAAGTTTCAATGTCACCGCCTTTTTTTCCCTTTTGTTAATATTAAAATATAACACATCTCTCCCCCTTTTAAAACTTTATTGAATAAGAAACGTTCTTATAAAATCATTCTTAAAATCAAAGAGCAATTCTTACATTACTCATATACCAATTTCAAAAATCAATCTATTTTCTCCTCTTATATACATGCAGTAATGCTTTCTCCTTTGAATATATATGCCAAATCTATATACTCTAATATTATCAATATAAAAACAAAGGGGTAACTTCTTTAACATACCACAAATGGATAACTCCTTTTTCTTCTTCACTTTTTTAACAATTGGCCTTTTTTTTTACAACAATTTCATTGCCTTGGCTCATGTGAAGGCTCTTGGTGATTTTCTTACATAATTTCTTTTTTAGGGATGCCATGATTGTTCCATATTTGATAGCAATATAGATGTTGTCAATTAGTGGTATTCATTTGATATTGACTTACAAGGTATATAAATTAAAATGATCTTGGGCCCTTGAGGATTATTTCTTAAACTTATTTTAACCTATATTCTTTTAGGTCTACTTAATAACATTGTTTCAAAAAAAAAAATCTATTTATATGTTAATAATTACCCCAAAAATAACGTCTGACATAAAATATTTTTAAAAAATAATTTTAGGTCTTCTTTAGATGTATTAGTGAATGGAAGTTCTCTTCAAGAAATGTCGGTGAGGGAAGGGGGAAAGAAGCTCTTCTTGTACAATGGAAAGACCTAAGAATATATCAAGCTCTTTCATAAAAATATGACCTATGGTTATAATGAATTTGTTTAATAATATTATGATGTTAAAGAGGCATATATGAATATGAAGGATGTTTTCTTGTATGAAAATTATGCCTATTTTTCCTTCTAGGTATAAGTTATGAATCATATATAAATACATAAAATTTCCTGTTAGCTTGGGACTTAGAAGATGATACACGAGTATCGAAGTTTTCATTTCTAAAATTGAATGTTACATGCTCATGTGATGATTTAGGAAATAATTCATTATTATGTGCATATTTTTCGTTCACAATAATTATGTTGCGCATTGGGAAATTTTCATAATTATGTCCACTCCTATGCCTATCATATGAGCTCCTTGGATCTCTAAACATACCGTTCAATTTTCATTCCTTAAGGTGAACATAGAAAATGATTATTTGACAACATTGACCTCCTTCTTTAATACATCATTCTTATGTAACAAATTATCCTATTTTTCATTACCAACATCACAATTTTTTTTTTGATAAAGAAAGCTTTCATTAAAATTGGATAGAAAGATTACATCAAGAACTCGGAGCCTAAAGTACCCAAACTGAAAATACAACCAGGTACACCCCAATTAAATCCAATTTAAACAACCAGTCTCAAGATTTCAAATAGACTGGAAAGGAAAATCGATAACGCCATAGCCGAAGCGCTGATCAACTAAAGACAAGGCATTTGAGACAACGCCAAAAAGAAGCCAAAATAGATTTCATGCCAGCGACATCTACTCAAGCTTCAATATCGCACCAAAAGAAACGCCAAGCGGCCTCTAATCAGTTGTATAGGAAAGAGTATGCTTTCTCATTTTAGAATATAATGTATCATGAATTTCAAATTTTGATTTCTTATTCTCGACCATGCATACATCTAAGAGTTTCTTCCTTTTAGTTATCATGACATTTAACCATTCAACAAGCTCATCATGTGAAACTTGAATATCTCATCACAATCATTATCATCCATAGATTTTGACATAGAGCATACTCTGATATTTTTTACTGGAAAACATATGCTTGCCACCTTAATTTCCAACTTTCACTTTATAAGGCCTTTGGTGCCTTATTTATCTCGTGGTCCTACATTTTTCCTACTTATGTCATTCTTTTATATTACATTTTTTGATTCATTAGCCATCATTTGTAAATTCAAGCATGTGTCAAATATTATAAACATTTGCATACATCAACAATCTATTTAACACATTTTTTGATGAAATGAACCAAGAAGAACGTACTATTATTTAAAGCTTTCAATGTCCCATTATTAGTATTCTACTCGCTTTTCTATAGAATCGACGATAGTTTAAAAATCTTTGACTATAAGAATAAGCTTCATCATATTTATCCAATATAAGCAATGTTTTGTATTTTGTATTGTATCATTTAATATATGATATATCACTTAGAAAATGATATAAAATAAGTTATATTATACCTAATCATATTACATCAAGATGTATTGCAAAATATTTAACTTGCACTAACTAGTACATGTATGCCTAAAAATATTGTAACAATTGTAAATTTAGAAAAGTTAAAGCATTAAACTAAAATAAGATTTTTATGTTTAAATCATGTCAGACAAAAATATTTATGTTAATAGTTATTATGTTTAGAAAATAAAATATTTGATATTAATTATAATAAATTGAGAAATAAAGCTAAATTTCAAATGTTTTTAATTTAAACCATAATTGGGGACTAAACTTAATTTATGTAAAAGATTAAAGGACTATTTTATAATTTTAAAATTTTATTCAAAATGGTATTTGATATTTATGAGTACTGATATTATACCATACTATTATCAAAATCGTCGTGAGCTCTGATATGGTCTTCATGTCTTTGAGTTCAATTAATGATTTTCATTAAAAAAATGAAGCGATACTAATGTCTTGGTCCGTGTGGATAAAAAGTGATGAAAGTTGTATTATAATGATCTTTATTCAAATTTCACTAGAAATCTATATGCAATGAATAAGACCTCTTATAACGTTAATTGATGGCCTCTTAATAACACAAAAGAGGAAGGTAAGATAAGTGTGTCATTTTTTTTCATATTTAATAAGTAATGAATTAATTGCCCAATAATATGTACAAGTTATTTCAATATGTATGCACAATTTAATTTAAGCAACTATAAGCATATATAATTTTAATGGAAATTAAGATATTAATAAAGATAGTAAGGAAAGAGAGATAATTGATTTATAGTGATCCATTAAAATAGTCCTTACCTTACGTCAATTCTCTAAACTCTGGTTGAAAATTCCCTTACCTTACGTCAATTCTCTAAACTCTGGTTGAAAATTCCACTATCTCTCTTTAAGTATATATACTAAGAGCGACCGGATGGACGACCACGGAATACATCCCGATCGTCCATTTAATCCATCGGCTTATATTACATCCCGATCGTCCATTTAATCCATCGGCTTATATTATTCTTTTTCTTTCTTTTATTGAACACGCAATCTTCTGACCCAATCTTATTCTTTCTTTCTGTTTATTGAATGTTGTGTCTTCGCGCGATATACACGCAATCTTCTGACCCAAATATTTTGTCAGCCGCGCAATGCATGCCCTTCTGACTGCTTGTATCCCTTTTCCTCTCATGTTGTGTCTTCGCGCGATATGCACGCAATCTTCTGACCCAATCTTTTGATGCAATAGTTTGTCAGGCGGCCGCGCTTGTGATGACTACTTAAAGAGCGAATGGGATGGACGATGACGGAATAGATCCATGTTGTTTTTCTAAACCCAAACATTGCCTGAAGCCAATCCAAAATGTCTTCATCCTTTTTCCTGGAATGCTCCTTCGGCCATGGAAGACCCCTTGTGTTACGAAGAGCAACCACAGCAGCTTGGATCTTTATTCAAGAAAAGAAATTTTCAATAATCCTAGGGTACTTCAAGTACAGGTTAATCAGCAACTACATGACTCAAACACACCTCAGGATATCTCATAATTGCCTGATTTGCGCTATCAGGGTCAAGTGGTAGGATGTTGTAAGCAACATATATCTGAGTCTTTTCTGCAACTTCATCTTGAGTTTCTAAGATCTGTATAAGTTTCCGAATAAGACAAGGCAATGAATCAATGAAATCAGGAAGACCAATCCCGTGTCAAGCATTTCACCTCACGATCAATTCCAATGGATTGTGTCATGTTAACAGCCTTCAAAACTTCAAAGAGTACATTTGCTGTTTGGTATGCTTTAGTAAGCTGTGCACTGTATTTAAAAGGAAATGCAGATGTCAAACATGAGGTGAAAATTCCAGGGTGTTCCACCCAAGAACATTTTCAAAACAGAACATATGAAAGGGTCTTGATTCATCAAAGAACCCACCGGTCAGCTTTGTCAGCAGCACTTTGTAATGCTTGGATGTATTTTTTGTAGTAATGCTGATAAAAGCTCTGCATTTCTCGTGCATCACTCTTTTTAACTCTACCCATCAAGGTTGGATCATTTTCCTGCAAATTATTCAAGAAAACAGTTGAAGCAAAATAAGAAGGTGAAAGACAACTTTTCCAGGGTACGAGAGAAGCAACTCACTCTTTCAAGACGTTGAAGGAGTGCAGTCTTAAATTGACGAACTCCACGTCCACTAGAGGTAGGATCCAACCGATGAGCTTTCTCAAAGGCATAAAATCGGCCTGCAATGATCATATAGAACAGTAAGATGAAGCAAGAGCAATAAGTGTTCCTAAGCATCTTCTTGCCATACACGAGGAGAATTTTGCATCCAAACATATATAAACATTGCTCCTTTCCAAGATTCCGAATTTGGCATGTCTGCAGATTACTTCAAAACCAAAATCAAGTAACTTATAAGATGCAAAATATTCTATACAAGCTACAATTTTTCCCTCCGATTTAAAACCATATGTGGAGAGAATAAGGCTTCTTCCAGTGCCACATCAAACTGCATTCCATCACATTTTCTAGGAATCCAAACTCCAGTAAACACAGGACTACCAAAAGGACAATGTCAATCTACTTCCAGAATGTAGTGCACTTCCACACATTACAATATACAATTTCACAAGCAAATGTTCTCATATGTGCCTTACCCACAAGTAGGTTCGTGTGATAAAGGCCTTAACAATTCAGCCGTACGCAGACAAGCAAGCTTAAGCATGCAACAGATGCACCAATGCAAGTTCAAAAAAAGATTGCAGATAAAAGCAAGTACGACTAAACACAATGCGGGCACAAGTAAATACGAGTCCAGTTTCCAACATTTCCAGGATAAAAGAAGACTAAGATCGTATTAGCTTATCCAACATAATATAGACCGGACAGCCATCACTAGAAAATAGAAATTAAACCCAAATCCAATTACATGAGATATAACTTACGGCGCATCTTTCTCACAGTTCAACTACTGATACTCAACGGAACGTAAATTTGGAAACCCCATTGTTAAACAAAACCATAAATTAGTAAGAACATATAACACACTAAAAAAGAACATATATAGATAACTAACACACTAAAAACTACAAAAATGAACTTCAACGACAATGAGACTTGACAAAAAAGATGTAATAACAAAATGAAAAGAGCAAATACAGCATCATCTTTAAGTAAAATATAGGAGCTAATACTTACAAAGATAAGCTACTCTAGGATTGCTAGCTTCAACTTCATTAGCAACACGAAGAATAGGGGCGATCTCCACAAGAGAAGACGGCACTACCTCACTATCAAATATTGACTCCCCAAGATTTCCAGCGGTCTGTGTCCTAATGATCCGGCGCTGTGGCTGCGTCGGCGGCGTACTCTGATCAGGCCCTCCTCCCCTGGAAGAAGACGCCATCTTTACCCTTCACTGTCCACACCTCCTGCAAAAACCCACCTCCAACAGCTCAAGATTCAACTAAAAACAGACCACCAGCAGCAAATGTCAGAGAAGAAGTAAGAAAGCAAAGAGCTTTACCAATAATGGGAGCTCGTAAAAGAAGCCACAGGATCTAACACATCTAAACCGCTGCAAAAGAAAACCACATTAGAGCAGCTGCACTGCAGGTACAAGCACAAAAACACAAGCATGTACACTGAATGTGCACAATGTGATGAAAAGATTCAAACTTTAGGAGGAAAAAAGAGAGCTTACAAGGAGGATAATATGATTGGAAACCCTAAGAAGTAGAGAGAGGGAGCAAAAGTTAGAGAGAGAGTGAGGAAATGGTAAGACAGTGAAAATAAACACAG
>JANSVI020000622.1:19820-31196 GCA_025434765.2 Erythroxylum kapplerianum | reverse complement strand
TTAACGCAATGAAAATCAAATAAAATAACAACTATGATTAAACTAGCAAAGAACGCAAATAAAACTGATTAACTCAAATAACGACAACTAGCCAGGAAATTCCTAATTATTATGCAGAGACTACGATCATCGACTCAAATATTTTCTTCGGTTTAATAATAGAGTAGCTATGGTTACCAACTACCTCTGGCTCCCTCGTTTCTTCTTAATCCTAGAACAGTGTTTCGTTGTGCCCGTGATTTGATCACGGTTGGATTCCAACAATGGTATTAGAATCTCCTTTAATTGTTAATATTGAATTAGAGGCTTGATTATTGTTGATTTTGATTTGTTATACTTCGGTATTTTGTCTTTTTCCGAAGCTATATCCACAGACTGTTCTTCGCGACTATTCTTTATCTATTTATGTTTTTTCCCTATTGATTATGCACGATTGCATCCATTTGTATCTAGAATTTTCTTCTTTGCATCATACAATGCCTGCCTAGCGTTTTGAATTCTGCATAGTCTTTTGATTGTAAAAACCTCATATGCAATATTATGCTTCTGTTGGGTTTCTGAATTCCATATACTACTTGTGTTTTAAATCCATGAAGATGCCTATTCGTATTCTCTAGTTCTGCTTATTTTCTAGGTTTACTGGCTTTGCGTTTACTGAACATGATGGGCGATATTTGTTCTAGGTTGTGAATATGAAAATTGTTTTCTCTCTGTTTCTGGCCTATTTTGCTTCTGGCTTCTGCGTGTTTTTGCCTTGCGATTAAATGAACACGATGGGTGACTATTGCCCCTCGGATTGTTGCATCTGGGTTGCCTGTGACGAGATGCCACTGGCTAACATTGCCAGTGACATAGAATGGTGACGCCATGAATGACGTCGCCACTGGTAAAGACGATGGGCCACAAGCGATGTCATGGATGGCATCGTTTGGATAGTCTGAGGTAGTTGACAGTGAGGAGAAACAAAGAAGCAGATGGGGCGACGATTGGAGAACCATTGGTTAGAGACCATACAGTTAAGGATGAAGCTTGCGACGTGGGTGATTGAGGGAAATGTGGAAGATGGGAAGCGGTTCGAAGTACATGGGAGGGAGATCGAGATGACGACGGATGCTTCTGAAGAAGATGGGGAGCGTGTCAGCGTCTGGCACGTGCTATATGTTTTAAAAATGTTTTGAAAACCCTAAATTGTCATTTAATTAATTTAATAGAGATTAAATTAATTTCAACTCCTAATAAAATTGAAAAGTGTTTTACTAATTTTGAAAATTCTTTTCAAAGGAATATTTACTAGGAAAGGTTTTGAAATTTAATTTAATTTTTCAAGAGTTGAATTATTAAATTAAAACTAATTTTTTAATCAAATCAATAATTAAAATCAAGAAAAATTTTAAATAATTTCTTTTATAATTAGATTATGTTTGACATTATAAATATAATGAGATTATATTATTTTGATGAGAATGAAATTTTTTTGAAATTTTAAATCTCTCAATTAAAATATTAAGTACATATTATGAACGTGATAGCTTCCTTCCATTATTTGAGATTAGAACCAGAATTTTATTTATTGTTTGGCTTGTTGAGTCAACTCAAGGTCACTTTAACCCGGATATGTTTTATCTTAGATTAATGGATTCTACTTAACTAAAATTGCATGATTTGGATGAGTAAACTCATGATTATATAAATTTAGAGAGAGGGTTAGGAATAATATATGTGATATATTTTTTTAGCAAAAGTTACCACCTAATAGTTCTAGGAATTACTTGAGATGTGATTGAAAAGTTATTTTCTACTTAATTTATTTTTAGTTGATTTGTTGAGTGAACTCAAGATCAATTAATTTTAAATAGGATCATAGCCCACTAAGAAATTATTTGATAATTTTTCGATATAATAGTGAGGGTTATTATTTTGTAGAAAATAGTGGGAGTAATCAAATATTTTAAAGTCCTTATTTTATTTGATTTTTTGATATAAACTAATATAGGCTCCTTTTATGTTTTTTTTTTCAGTTATTGAATTTGAAGATGAGTAATAACTTGACATTGAGGGGCATCATGAATGCTAACAAGCTGACTGGACCCAACATTTCAAACTAGCTACGAAACTTAAGAATAGTTCCTAGGCACAAGAAGAAATTGTACGTTCTTAACACTCCTGCTCCATCAAAACCTTGTTTAGATTCAACTGATGAAGATTGGGAGAAATATCAGCGTTATACTGATGACATTGAACAAGCTACGTGTGTGATGTTAGCTTACATATCTCCTGAACTTCAGAGGCAGCATAAGAACATAGATGCCCCTACTGAACCTAGATGCCCTTACTATGATAATGCATCTTAAGGAGTTATTTGGTGCACAAAGTAGGGTGAAGAGATATCAAATCTCCAAAGCACTGCTTCAATGCAAGATGACAGAAGGATCTTCAATCAACCTTCATATGTTGAAGATGATTGGGTATAATGAAAAATTGACCCAATTAGGTTTTGTCATAGATCACGAGTTAAGCGTTGATCTGGTGTTGTAGTCTCTGAGTTCAAGCTTTCCATAGTTCGTCACAAACTTCAACATGAATCAGAAGGCATGACATTGCTTGAACTGTTGAAAATGTTTAAGACCGCGGAAGGGTGCCTTAAGAAGGAACCTAGTTCTGTACTTGTTGTCAGTTCTTCTAAAAGCAAGAAAAAGGGCTTTAAGAATAATAATAACAAGAAACAGAAGACTTCTGCTAATGTAGTAAAAGCTAAAGGAGATGTCAAGAAGAAGAGTAATAACAATGGCACATGTTTTCATTGCGGAGTCAACAGATATTAGAAGAGGAACTGCCCATCTTATCTTGCTAGCCTGAAAGATAAAAGGCTTAAGGAAGCTATCTCTTCAGGTATGTTTATGATTGAGATCAATCTTTCTACTTCTGTTCCACATTCTTGGGTATTAGATACTGATTGTGATTCTCACTTGTGTAATAACATGTAGATGTTAACAAGGAGTAGATCATTGAAGAAAGGCGAAGTGGACCTTCCAGTTGGCAATGGTGCAAGAGTTATTGCAATAGCTGGAACTTGTAGTTTAACTTTGCCTTCTGGCCTTATATTAGAACTTGATAATTTTTATTATGTTCTTGTTATTGCAAGAAACAACTTTTCTATTTCTTATTTAGATTTGAATGGGTTTGTCTTTATAGTTAAGAATAATAGTTGTTCTTTTTATAAAGATGATGTTTATTATGGATCTGGATTGCTTACAAATAGTTTGTATGAGATAGATCTAGAAAGGCTAAGAAAAGAAAAATAAGTAACCAAACTCCATCTTATTTATCTAGAAAGGCTAAGATAAGAAAATTAAGTAACCAAACTTCATCTTATTTATGGAATTATAGGTTAGGTCATATCAATGAAACTAGAATCACAAAATTACATAAAGAAGGATATTTAGATCCTTTTGATTATGAATTATATGAAATTTGTGAATCTTGTTTATTGGAAAAGATGACTAAACTACCATTTAAAGGAAAAGAACAACGTCCTAGTGAGTTACTAGAATTAATATATTTAGATGTATGTGGACCTAAGTCCACAAATGCTAGAGGTGGATACTCATATTTCAATATGTTCACAGATAACCATTCTAGATATGGTTATGTGTACTTGATGAAACAAAAGTCCGAATCATTTAAAAAGTTCAATTAATTTGGACTAGAGGTAGAGAAACAAACTAGCAAAAGTATTAAGACACTGAGATCATATTGAGGTAGTGAATACTTAGACCACGAGTTTTTTTGTTACTTAAAAAAGAATGGGATACTCTCACAATGGTCTCCTGTTGTAACTCCACAATATAATGGAGTTTATGAAAGGAGAAATCGTATCGAATATTTTCATGTAACAAGTGAAGCATAACCTTTCATTGCTTACTCAGGGGTCTTCATCCTCAAGAATTTCCCGTCTGTGATTCATCAACTTTAAGAAAAATCGAATTTTTTTTTGGCTAGACTTGACTCATAGGTCTACTTTGTTGGTGCTGCATTTGTAAATAAAGTCAGTGAAGGGTGAATGAAGTCAATAATGCAGTACTTGATTACTTGTGCTTGATGCTTTTCTCTATGTTTCAGGTTAAATTCAGATCTTTTTTCATATATTTCTCATTAGAAATTTAATATGTTTTCTGTAAGCATGGTATATTAAAACTAATTAATCCCATGCATTGTTGCGATTATTGATTCATCTGCCTATACGTTAACAAGTCTGATCCTGGCACACAAGCTCTGTTGCATGATGATCTTTTCCATTTTTAACTCTAATACATTTATGCATTTTACTCTTGCAGCCCACAAACTTTGGTTCGTGCAATAAGGTATGCTGTACCTTCTCAAGCGCATGTCTGCTGCATTTTTGATTATTTGATATTTGTGGAATGCCATTACTTTTCTGTTTTTAAAGCTGTTTTCTGTTTTAGGCTTAAGCTTATTACATTTATTTTGATCTCCAACCAATATGAGGATTTCATCATGCTGGCTTAGAAGTGGATTTCTTTTAATAACATTCTTTGAACAACATATTATTATTGATGAGTTCATTTTACTACGATCAAAAGAAAAGAATATAAAACAACATTAATAGTTAGTTGTAAATGAAAAATAATTGATAATAGAAAGATCCTTTCTTTTGGAAATGTGGTCTTTAAGCGGCTATAAGTATGCACTGACCTAGTATATGAGGAATACCTGAATTACCCTTTTATGGTGTTTTAAGTCCCTAGAATATGAACAATTTTAGGCTATGTCAAAGACTTATAACATACTTGATCCACATAAGTCTTCAACAAATCTCTTTTCCTCCTTCTAGGGTTGTTGAAATGCAAGAAATCCTTGATCATCAGCTTGCTGAGGAGGCGGCTGAGGCTGAGGGAGAGGGTGCAATGGCTGCAATTGCAAATGCTCGTCGATCTGCCAAGTAAGTATCTCATGGTAGTTTGTTTTATAAATTTGCTCTGTACTTGAAATTTGGGGTTCTGTTCCTCTCATACTAGTTTGTTGTCTGCAGTTGTTCTGCTATTCAAGAACTTTACAATAATTTTTCATTCCCACTTATTCATGAATTGCAGAAAGTCTACTGCTGCAACTGCCTCATCTAGAAACTTAACACAACAGAAACAAAAAGGTCAAGGGAAAGGTTATAAGGACAAATGCTATGAGCAAATAAGGAAGGCAGTTGAAACACGCTTTAATAGGCTGCTAACAGAGGTATTCTTCCTTCTGAATCTCCTTGATAGGGCAGACTTTCAATTCTTATCTATGTATAATTCCTTTGCAACTTGTTCATCAGCTTGTCTTTGAGGACCTGAAAGCTGCTTTGGAAGAAGCTCGAATGGTATGCATAATCCCTACAATTGTCTAACATCTTTTTTTCTCTATATTCTTTAGATTGCAAGGTAGTTGTGCTCATCATTTTAATAATTTAAAATCATTTTAATAATTTAAAAGCATGATGCTAAGTTGCAATAGCATATGAGTTGAAGTACAATAAGGAGAAGGGAATCTTTCCATTTAATAGGTTTATTTAAAATCATGAAAGTTTCATCATATATGTAACATTTTTATTTGCTTTTCTTGTTCTTGAGGCTTGAAAAGTTATGGCTGTTTGTGATCTTAATATTGTTCAACAAAAAATACTAAAAATTCCTGATCCTCCATACGGTTTTACGCATGCAGTTCTTTTCCAGATCTCTTAAACTTATAACAAATTTTTGAGTTGATTTTTGTTAGTTTTAAGTGATGTGGACTTTTTGATAATGTGGCATTATTAGATTATGTTAAATCCTACTTCTTCTACACGCTAGGTTGATACCTTTTCAGACTCTTTTGCAACTTATTTATCAATGTTATCAAATATGTTAATTTTTTTATTTACGCAATTTTTTGTCATGCCTTAGTCTCATTCAACTTACTATTTATTTTTTGTCTATGATTTGAAAAGCTTGAGCATAAATGTTAGTGAAGAAAGTAGGGATGAAGCTTGGGTGTAATCAGTGCACTCAGTGTGTAAAATTGAAAACAATGTATTTTTTTTTAATTTTTAATGAACGTATGAGATATGATTGTGTTAAGTATGCTATCTTCAATTGTCTATAGTTATGTTTGACAAGTTTCTGAAGTTTCAAAAGGGTTCCGTGTTGGCTCGGTGAAATAGTATTACAAGATATAAGAATTAAGCATATTCAACAACTAGGCTTGAAATGTGAAATTATATGTTGGAGCTACTGAAGCAGAAAAAGTTGGAACCATCATATTTTGTGATAAATTAAGTCAGAAATAAAAATTTTGTTGTATATTTTAGTGATTCAATGACTACTTATAAATGTGAATAGAACTTGGGAAATTCACTGTTGTCACTTACACCCACTGAATGTAAACAAGAGTAACTGGAAGAATATGCCATAGATTTCAAAGAAGAACCTGCATATTATTTTTGTTCCCATCCTTATTGTGTTTTCCTATTTTAATCATTTTACTCTAAAATTTTTGAAGTTTTTCTAATGCTAAAGTATGCCAATTAATTGTTTCTTATTAACTCTATTAAAAGATGGTCTTTTGTCCTTATTGTGAGGCTTCTAATAGTAGAAGGGCTTCAAGAAAGTAAAAGCACATGACAGTAATTGAAAATAGTGATATGTAGGATTTAGAAAAATATTGTCCTGCTATATATTTAACGGATATTCAGAGAGGACTAAATAATTTCTTTTTAAGTGAGAAAAGAAATGAACTATAATGAATAGAATAGGAAAATGTAAAAAGGATTAGTATTTATTTGGTTATACCAAAACCTATAATCATAAAATCACTAATGTAAATAGACAGAATATCCTTTAAGATCTTAAAATATTGTGGAAGGAAATTTTAAGAGTGGGAACAAAATACACATTTTTACCATGAGTACTCAATTAAGAACATAGAGGTATTAGGTTCAAGGATATTTAAAAATTATAAAGAATCAGGAGTATCTATATCCTTAACTCTAATATTCTGAACAAAATACCTTAACGCAATAACACATAGGCTAGACTACCATTAGGAAAGATGTTGCAGTCCATGTCTGTATTTTAACATCATGACATCACTAATTATAAGAAAAGAGTTGTGGAATGATATAAACATTTTATTCATTCAGGTTTGATTGTGTCATGTTGAATTTAAAGGACCCACTACTGGATATATACCTTTAGTGGCTGACCTCTTTTTTTTTTGTTTCTTTTATGTTCGAAGTTTAAAATACACAGTGACATTGTTTTACCCATCACAGTTATTATATTTATAATGGCACTCATATCTTCTTTTTCTGTTGACATTTAGATAGGGGAAGAACTTGGAGATATTTATGATTATGTGGCCCCATGCTTTCCTCCAAGGTTTGTCCTATGAGGAACTCTTCTCAATTCATCTTGACTTCTAAACATTTCATCCTGTTGTTTCCTTCAATATCTGAATTTGAGGTTCCAACTTGAGCTGACCTTTAATTATTTAGTTCTACGCTATCAATATGTCCTTAATGATGAAACAATTCCATGTGTCAGCCACAAATTCTTGGCTCCTATATTGATCGTGTACCATTTATACAGCAATAGCTTCCCCAGATGAAATATTCATTATGTTGGCTGCCATTGACAGATGATTTAAACTATAAGATTCTCTCAAGTTGTTTGAAATTTTGTCCTTGTCATCTATTAGCTTCCCAGGACCCCCAAATCATAACTTCATTATTCTCAGAATAGTCTTCTGTTGGACAAGGATTTACCAGTACAATTAATTCTGAATGTTCAGGATAATATGATGACTGCACATAGAAGCTAAGCATTTTGGGATCTTTATGATTTCATTGAAGTTCATAGTTAGATATCTGTTGTTGTATGCATTTTGCAGCTAAACCTTGAGTTCTCTGTTCTAGAATATAATGACTGTACATAGAAGGTAAGCTTTTTAGGATCTTTATGATTTCATTGAAGTTCATACTTAAGACATCTGTCATTGTATGCATTCTGCAGTTAATCCTTGAGTTCTCTATTCTAGAATAAAATCAGGACTGTTCCATGTAAACTTTGATAAGTATTGATACAGTCCAGTCTCATCGTAGGATTACCAATTTAAAAAATTATACTTTTTAAATATGAGCAAGTTTGATAAACGATTGTGCTTCAAAATTCATACAGTAGCTTACTGGTTAATTTTCTTTCTATTGCATGGTTAATTTTCTTTCTATTGCAAGATATTCTATGGTTCTTAGCATTGTCGTTTAGATAATTGACCATGTGACATTGACTCAACACTTGTGTTTGCTCCATTCAATTGAGGTCTTTGCAGATACGAAATATTCCAGCTTATGGTAAATCTTTATACTGAGAGATTTACTCAGATGCTTCGGTTACTCAGTGAAAGGGGAAATGAACTATCTAATATTGAGATCTTGAAGGTAATTCATCTGGTTTTTAATGCACTGTAATATCACCTCTAATATCTGGATTGTGAATGAGCTTACCATGTGAAAAAAAAATGGTTTGGTTGTTTCCGAACTAGGATTGATTTCGAAGACATTATTTTCAATGCAATTGGCTCTTTTGCTACACCAAACCTTGGCTTGGGTGTATGTTCCCAATTTTATCCTTATTAAAAAGTTCATGTCTGATGGGAAAAATAAAAAAAATATGATATGAAATTTGATTTGATGTTTCTAGTATTAGACACTATTCTCATAATTGTTATGCCTTTTATATTGATTAATTTTATCTTAGAGAATCATTCTTTGGTTGTGTAGTGTATAAAGTAAATTTTCCGAATGAAATGACTGGATATACCTCTGTTTTCTATTACCATTTTTTAAATCTTTTAATCTGATTGTCAAGTATTCCGGTTAGCCTTGATTTAAAATGTCAAGAGAATGATCACATGTTCAAGAATTGCATGGTGTGTTGACCAGTATCCTCAAAAATTCTTTATCCTATAAATCAAGCATTAGTTTTAGGTACTATGACTGAATTTTTAGAGAAGACAAGTAGAAGCATATATGCAAAGCGTGTGATTGAAATGATACAATTCAATTGTGAATCTTTTTGTTTTATTCTTGTGTTTCTTCTTATCTGGAATAATCTTTATCCCAGGGTACATTTAATCTATAGATTAAGTTGTTTGAAATTCTGAATGTTCCAACTAGGTAACAGGTTGGGTTGTTGAGTACCAAGAAAATCTAATTGGCCTTGGTGTTGATGAGTCTCTGGCTCAAGTCTGTTCAGAGAGTGGGGCCATGGATCCCCTGATGAACTCATATGTTGAGAGAATGCAAGCTACAACAAAGGTGAATGATATGCTTCCTGGCTTCCATTATGCCTTTACATTGGAATATGTTAATCCTGTCTTTTAATGGAAATTTCTTCTTGTTGAAACTTTATAGAAATGGTACTTAAATATCCTTGAAGCTGATAAGGTGCAGCCACCAAAGAAAACGGAAGATGGCAAGCTGTACACTCCAGCTGCTGTTGATCTATTCAGGATTCTTGGGGAACAAGTTCAAATTGTCAGGGATAACAGCACTGATGTCATGCTATACAGGATTTCTTTAGCTATTATCCAGGTACCCATGTCTGACTCTTTTGAAGGAAACTCTTTACTGTGATCGCTTTCTGGATAAGTTGCTACTCTTGAGGAGAAGGATACTAACAAATAGTAGGTGGCTTCGAAAAAATTGTTGATTTCTAAACATTTTTGGTCAATATTTTTCATCACAGTCGTTCTACCCAACTCCTTTTTACTAACGATACACAAAATTATGTTGGCATCACATGGCTGCAATCTGATTTCTCTTGTGGATGCATCCCAGTGGTGCTGTGAAATTGCCTCATTGACCGTTCTTTGTGTCATTCATCCCCATGCGGGTTCTAAGCCTTGTGCTTTTAGGGTGTCATTTTCCTATTTTGATATTATCCTAATGTGGCTTCTGCAGTTATTTGTTGTTATTTTCTTCATTAGGGTTAAGTATATTCCACTCTAACTTTTTTGTGGGTTGTCTTTCTGTTTGTTATAACAGGTGATGATAGATTTTCAAGAGGCTGAAAAGAAAAGACTTGCGGAACCTGCTTCTGAAATTGGTCTGGAACCTTTATGTGCAATGGTTTGTGATCTTTTAGTTGTTAGTTCTGTTGGTAAACTTTTGGTAGCTGATCAAAGTTTTACATACCACTTGTATTTAAAATAGTATTAATTTATATAGATAAACAATAATCTACGTTGCTATGACCTTGCAATGGAGCTAAGTACCAGCATCATTGAAGCTCTTCCCCAAAATTATGCTGAGCAGGTAATATTTTTTTTTGCCGAGCACATAATATTACATAAAAATAATTCTTATCTTTTCATAGGTTTCATTCTCAGTTTCACCCTCAGAATGTTGAATTATGTTTTGTTTGATAAGGAAAATTTGGGGATTTGTAAGATTCTCCTTTTAAAATATATTTTCATTAACGAGCAAAGAAAGAACCGAAAAAAGTTGACTGGCCTGAGGGGACCTCACCTTGTCTCCCTTTTGGTGCCTTAATATCAATTAGATGAGGGAAGGGACTTAGGGCTGCAAGTTTCAAAAAAAATTACGGTGAAAATTAGTATGATTGTGGCTAGGATAATAAAATGCTTACAGTTTTAAAGAAACCTTCTTGAATTAAAATACCAGAAGTAATAAGATGCTGTAATTTCCAGCAGAAACTCCTTTTTATAATCTTCTTATTAGAGATCCTACTAATGACAGGACCAGCAGCTCCTGGCTCCTAATTAAAAGCCCTAGACGTCAACTGTTATAGTACTTAACAAGAAAGCAAGCAACACAAGATAAGTAAGGACATCTTAGTAGAACTAATTGCAAATCTAGAATGCTCCTGCATCAAGGCCTCTCCTTTTCTTCTATCGAGCTTTTTGTTTATAAATTCATTGAATGCAGCTTTTTTTTTGGGAAAATTTGAATGCATCTTTTTATCCTAATGTAAACGCATAAATTAGTGGTTATTGTTCCTTGTGTGGTACTTATTTGGACTCAGGGTGAAATATACAGTAGTAAGTAGTGTATAGGACCATAGTAATGTACGCAAAGCATGTTTATTCTTGATTTTTGATCTGTGAACACATGTGTACACATATCAAAGTGGGGTATTACATTATAAGCATACAATTGTGTAATATGGTGTAGTAATAATACTATTATATTAACTATTATATTTATTAAATTGGGCACATAAGTATTATATGTAGTGGACCATACTATATACTATATATCATAGAGTATGGTCCACTATATAGTACATGCCCATATAGTGTGCTATATATTTAAGTATGGGC
>JANSVI020000620.1:865471-875617 GCA_025434765.2 Erythroxylum kapplerianum | reverse complement strand
GACCTTCTATTATGATGAATCTAATACCACTTATTTGGAGACAAACACATAAGTCTCTAAAAGATTAACCAAAAAATTAACAACGAGAATTAACTCTTCACATTGTAATAGCAAAGCCAATATGAGAATAAGAAACTAACGATGAAACTTACACCAATATTTAACGTGAAAAACCCTTTATTGTAGAGAAAAAAATCATGGCACAAACCAACAAATGAATATATTGAACTCGATAAGGATTTACAGAAAAAGTTAATTTCTCTCTTCCCCCTAATAATACTTAGTTGTCTCACAAAGTTTATGATTGAAACCAAAGTTGATATCACAATCAACAAACCCTCAAACCAAATCCCAAAAACAATCAAATGATGAGAATATTACACTCTTTGCCCTTTCTCCATTTTTCCTCACTTTTGGACATTATGGCTACCCCTATCTCTATTTTTTTGAAGCAAGACTTAAATAAGTTATTTATAAGCACCTCTAACTTTACAATTTAGAATCTTGATTGAATTGAACTAACTAGATCACATCTTGCCCTAATCAGATTACATCACGTTATCTAATCAAAATAGGACTCTATCTTATAGGATTTATCTACATCCCAACTAATAAGATAAGAGATTATAGTTAACTAGGAATGATACATTCATATAAAACTCTAATATCTTAAGATGATCCTCTCACATAATCCTTATCTTTTAGAGCTGATGTATATCTATTGTGATCTTATTCGCTATATTATCCAAGATCTCTCCTTGATCTCTATTCATTAATGATGAGTCATTCAAGCTTAAAGCCTTTTATAACACACTAGTACACGATCTCATTCATTAATGATGAGTCATTCAAGCTTAAAGCCTTTTATAACACACTAGTACACGATCTCAACACATAGTCGTGTATCTACACACCTTTACAGAGACTTACATGGTTGATATACACAATCTTGTAAGTCAAAACAAAAATCATAAAATCATTTACGATTACTGAAAGTCTCAAAATAGGATTAGAAACTTTACAAATTCTTGCGTATTTGTCAGCAGTATAGCTTATTGTCTTCTTAATTTTTTATTTGGTGATATAAACAAAATCTACCTAATCAAATCAATTTTATATGTATAAATTTTCAAATTATGTATCGTAGGTCTCACCTCTTTTTAATGGATTAACTGCTATTAAGAAATATGACTATTTACATAATTTAAATTATAGTCACACGAACACTTTCATGTTTTACATTTTTTGTCAAGAGTACGTTTACAGGGCCATATTCATGTCTGGTAATGGAGAGGTTTGAGGTAGTTATGGTTGCTTAAGCTCGCAAAAGTATGAACAATTACTTGTATATGCCAGACAACACATGGTTAGTGAATTTGTTATTAGACATTGTCTTGGACAATTTGTTTATGAAGGAGAGAACTACATTACAAAATGTTGTTATCATCCTACTGTCTTTTACATACAACACA
The DNA here is from genome assembly GCA_025434765.2 of Erythroxylum kapplerianum. Taxonomy (NCBI): domain Eukaryota; kingdom Viridiplantae; phylum Streptophyta; class Magnoliopsida; order Malpighiales; family Erythroxylaceae; genus Erythroxylum; species Erythroxylum kapplerianum. The sequence continues at coordinate 874,145 of JANSVI020000620.1, read as the reverse complement.
AATAGACATACATAGTGATACTTGGCTTGTGTTAGTTTTTTAATTTCTATTTTGTGTAAAAATAGACTTATTAGAAGTTCATGTTTGAGGCTTGAATTGAATTGGCAATTCTTAAAAGTGCTCTTATATAGCACTTTTTTAAAAGGAGTTGTTGAGCGAAAACTAAAAAGCAAGTAGGGATGTTAATGAGTTGAGCCGGGCCTAAGAGAACATGAGTTGGGTGGCCTGTGACCTGACGGGTCAAGGTTGGTCGATCTGTGGCTCAGGTCAGCTCAGTCAACCTTGTATATTTTTTAAAAAATTAAACAATGATGTCGTTTTTAACAAAAAATATCGTTTTTAACTTTACAATAAGACCATAGGCTAGGTCGAGATAGGGCCAACTCGGGTCGAACAATTTTGATCCGTGATTTAGTCAATCCGAACCAAAATTGACAATCATAAAAGTAAGTAGATTTTAGTTTTGGGTCCCATTTAACCGAAAAAATCTGCCCCTTTTCACCATAGGCACAGAAATACAATGAAGAATCTGAAAATTGATCAAAAATCCAAACTACCCCCGTTGTGCAACTTTTGGGAATCCAACTCAGCCAATCAGATTTGAGGGAAGTCCATCAGGAGAACCTTAGCAGATAGATAAGTCGACTCGACCCCAGCGTTTGTCTCTCTCCCAAATCAAAACTCAACCTCAGAACCATCATAATTTCTTGACTACCCATTTTGCCACGTGTCCTCCTCTACTACCACTAACCGGAATACCAACTGTTCATGCCTGTACCAAATATAAACGCACGAAAGAGAGGAAGGGCCATAGTTCTGCTGAACAAGAAGCAGAAATCGTATCCAATTTCTTTATAACTTAGGCTTTCCAAACATTATTTTTATTTCCATTTCCTCTCCTCTACTGAAAAACAGAGGATCAACAGAGTCCTCTGTTTTATTATTGTTATTATTTATTTTGTTTAAGCAAGCTCTTTCCAACAATGGCCTCTCTTGTATCTTCTCCTTTTACTTTGTCATCTTCCAAGTCAGGCCAACTTTCTTCCCTTTCTCAGAAGCACTACTTTCTGCATTCATTTGTACCAAAGAAAGCCAACTCGAAATCAGGCATGAAAGTGAAATGTGCTGCAATTGGCAATGGCCTCTTTACACAGACAACGCCAGAAGTCCGTAGAATAGTTCCTGAAAAGAAACATAATCTCCCCACTGTTAAAATTGTCTATGTTGTTCTTGAAGCACAGTATCAGTCTTCTCTTACAGCCGCAGTGCAGTCTCTGAACTTGAGCTCTAATTTTGCCTCATTTGAAGTTGTTGGTTACTTGGTTGAGGAGCTGCGCGATGAATCCACTTATAAAACTTTCTGTGAGGACCTTGAAGATGCGAATATCTTTATTGGGTCACTGATTTTTGTTGAGGAGCTTGCATTGAAGGTTAAAGCTGCTGTGGAAAAGGAAAGGGATAGGCTGGATGCAGTTTTGGTTTTCCCTTCAATGCCTGAGGTAATGAGACTGAATAAATTGGGTTCTTTTAGCATGTCTCAACTTGGTCAATCCAAGAGTCCATTCTTTCAGTTGTTTAAGAGAAAAAAGCAAGGTGCAGGTTTTGCTGAAAGTATGTTAAAGCTAGTGAGGACACTGCCAAAGGTTCTAAAGTATCTGCCTAGTGATAAGGCTCAAGATGCTAGGCTTTATATCCTCAGTTTGCAGTTTTGGCTTGGTGGATCGCCTGACAATTTACAGAATTTCTTGAAAATGATATCTGGGTCTTATGTGCCTGCCTTGAGAGGGCAAAAGATTGACTACTCGGATCCAGTTTTGTACTTGGATAGTGGTATTTGGCACCCTTTGGCTCCTTGCATGTATGATGATGTGAAGGAATACTTGAATTGGTATGAAACAAGAAGGGATGCTAATGAGAAACTAAGAGGACCAAATGCTCCTGTAATAGGCTTAATTTTGCAAAGGAGTCATATAGTGACTGGTGATGAAAGCCACTATGTTGCTGTGATTATGGAATTAGAAGCAAGGGGTGCAAAGGTGATCCCCATCTTTGCTGGCGGTCTCGACTTTTCAGGACCAGTTGAGAAGTTATTGATTAATCCGATTACCAAAAAGCCTATGGTGAATTCAGTTGTATCATTGACTGGATTTGCTCTCGTTGGAGGTCCAGCTAGACAAGACCATCCTAGAGCTGTTGAGGCATTGAGAAAGCTTGATGTGCCTTATATTGTTGCATTGCCTTTAGTGTTTCAGACAACAGAAGAGTGGCTCAATAGTACTTTGGGGTTGCACCCAATTCAGGTGGCTTTGCAGGTTGCTCTCCCGGAGTTGGATGGTGGCATGGAGCCTATCGTTTTTGCTGGCCGGGATCCAAGAACAGGCAAGACCAATTTCCATCTTTGTTGTGTCTTCGAGTTATCTATTCTTTTGATTGCCATTTTTTGTATGATTTCTCATGTTATTGATATTGAGTTTTCCTTTTCCTACTTTACAATTTTTCTGGAATTATTTAGAGGAGGATATTTAGAGCTGTTTTGCTTTTGAAAACTGATGAAAAGAAAATACTGTATGGTAGATCAAGAAATGGCTTTTATTTCTGTCTTCTTCTATTCTGGTAGGGGATTTGTTTATGTATGTCTAGTAAATACTTTGCATTAGTGCCTCGTGTTGTTTCATTCTCAAAGACTTGATCTAATTGCAGGAAAATCACATGCTCTTCACAAGAGGGTGGAGCAGCTTTGCACTCGGGCAATCAGATGGGCTGAACTGAAAAGGAAATCAAAGGTATTTGTCTTTATGCTATTTAAAATTTTAATATTTTTTGGTCTTTATGTATTAAATGTTTTCATGGATTTTCTATAGGATTCTGTCTATGATGACGTTTACATATATTAATTGTGTCACTGGCAGCTTTGAAAGCTTGTTAATTTATCATCGCCTTATACTGTTGTAGTTGAATCACAATAGGAAAGTGCAATGCTGATTTAGTTGAAATCAAAGACGAGTGAAATTTTATTTGACTTTAGAGAATGGTTCTGATAAACATAGACATATATTCTTCTGATCAAGTTCTGTTTGGAGAGTTTCTTTTGATTTTTTTCGTTCTCATTTCATTATATCCTAATGAATGAGTACCTAAAGAGAAGTTTACAGTTTTTGACTATGTCATGACAAGCCCTTGTTACACAGGCAGAGAAGAAATTGGCAATCACAGTCTTCAGTTTTCCTCCTGATAAAGGAAATGTTGGTACAGCAGCGTATCTCAATGTCTTCTCCTCCATTTACTCAGTTCTAAAAGAGCTGAAAAAAGATGGATATAATGTGGAGGGCCTTCCAGAGACTTCAGAGGCCTTAATCGAAGAGATCATTCATGATAAAGAAGCCCAATTTAGCAGTCCGAATCTGAACATTGCTTACAAAATGGGTGTTAGGGAGTACCAAAGACTTACTTCCTATGCCACAGCATTGGAGGAAAACTGGGGAAAACCTCCAGGCAGTTTGAACTCTGATGGAGAAAGTCTATTAGTGTATGGGAAACGGTATGGTAATGTATTCATTGGTGTCCAGCCGACTTTTGGCTATGAGGGTGATCCAATGCGATTATTATTCTCCAAATCAGCTAGTCCCCATCACGGGTTTGCAGCTTATTACTCATATGTCGAGAAGATATTTGGAGCTGATGCAGTTCTTCATTTTGGAACTCATGGTTCTCTTGAATTCATGCCAGGAAAGCAGGTGGGAATGAGTGATGTTTGTTATCCTGACAGTCTGATTGGAAACATTCCCAATGTTTACTATTATGCCGCTAATAACCCCTCTGAAGCAACCATTGCCAAGCGTAGGAGTTATGCAAATACCATAAGCTATCTGACTCCACCAGCCGAAAATGCTGGTCTTTACAAAGGCCTCAAGGAGTTGAGTGAGCTCATATCCTCGTACCAGTCACTTAAAGACACAGGCCGTGGCCAACAGATAGTGAGCTCCATTATTAGTACAGCTAAGCGGTGCAATCTTGACAAGGATATCAAACTTCCTGATGAGGGTGAGCAGATACCTGCAAAAGATCGAGATCTTGTGGTTGGTAAGGTATACTCCAAGATTATGGAGATTGAGTCCCGACTTTTGCCTTGTGGACTTCATATCATTGGTGAGCCCCCATCTGCCATGGAAGCAGTTGCAACTTTAGTTAACATTGCAGCTTTGGATCGTCCAGAGGATGGGATTTCATCTCTTCCAGGCATCTTAGCTGAAACTGTTGGAAGAGATATAGAAGAAGTTTATAGAGGCAGTGACAAGGGCATCTTGAAGGATGTGGAGCTGCTTCGCCAAATAACTGAAGTATCACGTGGTGCCATCTCTGCATTTGTCCAACAAACAACAAATAAGAAGGGTCAAGTTGTGGATGTGGCTGATAAGCTTAGTGTGATTCTTGGTTTTGGTATCAATGAACCATGGGTTCAGTACTTGTCAAATACAAAGTTTTACAGGGCTGATAGGGATAAGCTTAGAATATTGTTTCGATTCCTAGGGGAGTGTTTGAAACTGGTGGTTGCTGATAATGAGTTGGGGAGTCTGAAACAAGCATTGGAGGGAAAATATGTAGAGCCAGGGCCAGGTGGTGACCCAATCAGAAACCCTAAGGTGTTGCCAACAGGCAAGAACATTCATGCACTGGACCCACAAGCAATCCCTACGACAGCGGCAATGCAGAGTGCAAAAATTGTCGTTGATAGATTGATTGAGAGACAAAAGGCCGATAATGGCGGAAATTATCCAGAGACAATTGCACTTGTACTATGGGGAACCGATAATATCAAGACATATGGTGAGTCCCTGGCTCAGGTCCTGTGGATGATAGGAGTGATGCCAGTTGCTGATACCTTTGGTAGGGTTAACCGGGTGGAACCAGTTAGCCTTGAGGAGCTTGGAAGGCCTAGGATTGACGTTGTTGTTAATTGCTCAGGAGTTTTCAGAGATCTCTTTATCAATCAGGTATCATGTATCAGGATATATTCATATATTTGTGACTGCTGCATTTCACTTATTATGTTCCCTTGATCCTGTAATGCAATTACTTTTCTGTTCTTGTCACCGATTTTCTGTCATCAATGTTTACTATCTCCGTAGATGAATCTTCGTTTGTTCCTCTTACTGATTTTCTATGTTTGATGAACCTTTTCCGTAGATGAACCTCCTCGATCGTGCAGTCAAGATGGTAGCTGAGCTAGATGAGCCAGTAGAGCAAAACTATGTTAGGAAGCATGCTTTGGAACAAGCTGAGGCCCTTGGCATTGGTGTTCGGGAAGCTGCGACACGGGTGTTCTCTAATGCTTCGGGATCTTACTCCTCGAACATCAACCTTGCAGTGGAGAATTCATCATGGAATGATGAGAAGCAACTACAGGACATGTATTTGAGTAGAAAGTCATTTGCTTTCGATTGTGATGCCCCAGGTGCAGGCATGATGGAGAAGAAGAAGGTTTTTGAGATGGCTTTAAGCACTGCAGATGCAACTTTCCAAAACCTTGATTCCTCGGAAATATCACTTACAGATGTCAGCCATTACTTCGACTCTGACCCAACAAACCTGGTCCAGAACTTAAGAAAGGACAACAAGAAGCCTAATGCATACATTGCAGACACAACAACAGCCAATGCTCAGGTTGGTGACTGGACAATTTGAGTCCTTTGATGCTTACTTAATTACTCACAGTCAAGAAACTTTGTTTCGGTTGCTGAAAATGCATATTTGTCAGCAGCTTTGCTTTTTTCACTAAACAACTGTAAAATGTGTGATGCACCAGGTACGTACACTGGCTGAGACTGTGAGGCTAGATGCTCGAACCAAGCTTTTGAACCCTAAATGGTATGAAGGAATGCTTTCTACTGGCTACGAGGGTGTCCGTGAAATTGAGAAGCGACTAACGAATACAGTTGGATGGAGTGCAACTTCAGGACAAGTTGACAATTGGGTCTATGAAGAGGCTAACTCAACTTTCATTCAGGATGAGGAGATGCTGAACAGACTGATGAATAAGAACCCAAATTCATTCAGGAAGTTGGTGCAAACATTCTTAGAGGCCAATGGTCGCGGATACTGGGAAACTTCGCCAGAGAACATTGAGAAGTTGAGGCAGTTGTACTCTGAAGTTGAGGACAGAATTGAAGGCATTGATCGGTAGACAGGGAACAACGCTCTTAAGAAGATAGCTGAGTACAAAGATCATTTGAATATGTAAATTCATCTGAGCTCTTCCTCTCTCAGATGCTGCAGGAATGTAACATTCGTTAGCGAGACTAAAAGCTTTAATGGAATCCTTATTGAGCTTGGCAACGAGAAAGCTTTTTTTGTAATTCCACCCTTTCCTTTGTTGGCAATGAATGGTATCCAACAGTGATCTGAATCTGACTTATTGCTGTAGTCACTTCTTGCAGGATAAATTTATGATTTTATTTTATAGATATATTCTATTTTTAATGGGTATAAGACTTTATAATGTGATATATCCAACAGTGCTCCTTCTTTCACCTCTCTTGCTTTCAATGCCACTTCTTCTATTCATGACGACCTTGTTCAATATCAATTCACTTAACTCTCTCTCTCCTTTACTTCTTTTACCAACTATTGCCTTACCATCAGACAAATCGCTTTCCTTTGGTCCTCATCCACCCTATGGCAGCTCATCAAACTCCCTCTCCTCCATACCTCACTTAGGTAGCAAATCAAGCCAGTTTGGTTCTTTCTGGGCAGCCCTTTTAGTGCATTAGGTGCCTTTAGAGTCTCATTTGTTCCGACACTTGGAATCACCTTTTCCACTTCTTAACATGCATGGTGCTATGCTCACATCATGTCAAAAAGTAGTTTTTTTTTCTCCTACGCTAAATAGTAGTAGGACAAGAGGTAGCTCCCCCTTTTGAGATTTTATAGACTCGGACATCTAAATGGCATGCCTCTCTGGTTGGATATTTTGTAGATAAGAGACCCACTTTCCCCTCATGCAACATGGGATCTTACTAACTAGAGCAAGATGGGATTGAAAAACACTTGCATGAATGAAAAAAAAAAGTTTATCTTCAAGGTCAATAACTAAGCAGACTCGACAAAATTATTTGAGGCAGACCCTTTGTCTGTATAAGAAAAACCAATCTCGCTACAAAAATAGAAACTTGGCACAATATTTTTAAAATATATGATCAAGAAAATTCCTATATAGGCTAATTTTCAAATTTTACCATTAGAGTACTAGTCTACATTAGGTTTGAATTATATAGCAAGCTCACTTGGTACACCTATATTGCTTTATACTTGATCGTTACTTTGATTTGGTGTTTCGAAATATTTATTTGTTTCCCTTCTTAATCAATTTTATTTGATATTCCAGATAATTAGGTTTGTGAATAATTAGTAACTAATAATTAGTCCTTGTGGGATCAATACTTTCTAGTTTTGATTACAATTATCTGTACGCTTGTGGTATAAAACATACATATTAATATTTGATAGGAGCCTTGCTTTAGTTTATATATAAACTTTGTTAACATACAAACCAACTAATTTCCTAAACTAAAAGCAAACCTTTCATTGTAATTCATATAAACTTCCTCTTTAAGATCTCTAATTCTAAAGACAATTTTAACATCTGTCTAATTTTATTGTAAATTAAAATGAGCCACAAAGGCCATAATTACTCATAATGAATCCTTCTTATAAATAAGAAGGTTTTATAATAGTCACAATCTTCCTGCCAAGTATAACCCATACGTATAAGTTTTCAAAACACCTTTATAACCAATGACTTTTCCTTTTACACTAGAGAGAGTTAACCTTATATGTGTAAGTGTCTTAAATTTGGTTTCATTTTATTTTATATTTCAAAAGGAATCTTGGAATGGATCTTAACGAAACGCTATTTAAGATATACACAATAGTTCATAAGGCTTCACTCATTAAACTTAATACAACACTAGCTAGAATTATTGATCATGCTTCTCACCATGTCTAAAAGGGTATGATTTCTTCTTTCTACCAAAATATTTTAGTGTGGTGTGCTTGACATTGTATAATGAGCAATAATGCTTTCCTTTTGAAGAAATATTATAAATGAACCCTTTTGTTATCCCATCTCTGTATCCTAACCATAGTATTCTAATTTAGGATCATTTATCCATAATAAAGTTTAATTAATTGCTAATTTAAGTTTTTTACACCTTATATTTATATTTATTTTGGTTCAAATAAGTTTATTATGATAATTTATTTTTGTTTGAAGAAAGTTTATAAATAAAAAGATTAAAAGGAAAATATTTTATTTTTTACTTTGAAGGAAAGAGAAGAGAAAGGAACTTTTAGAAAATTCCTTTTTCAATTAATAAGAAAAAAGTGAATTTAAAGGCTGGAAATTAATTAAAAATTTTAAAAAAGGAAATAAGTTGAAAAATGCTCATTGAATATCCAAGAAGGTTAAGGCTTTTAAAAGACCATGGTGTAGCGCCAAGCTTCAGAAATCCATCTATGGATTGAAACAAGCATCCAGGAGTTGGAATATCCGTTTTGATGAGTCAATCAAAGAGTTTGGTTTCTCACAAAATCCGGATGAACACTGTGTGTACAAGAAGGTTAATGGGAATGCAATCGTTTTCCTTGTGTTGTATGTAGATGACATACTGTTACTCGG
>JANSVI020000620.1:673057-683751 GCA_025434765.2 Erythroxylum kapplerianum | reverse complement strand
GATCAATCCGATCCCACCAACCTGAGAAACCTCCAAGCTTTTCTCCACATCTCCTGAAGATGTGCTACCTTGGACACAGTAGACAATCTTTCCTTTTACCCTTGTTGGATCGAGGGATCCAGGATCACATCTAAGTCTGCCATGTTACCATTGCTCAAAAATTAGGCAAGTTACTTGAGCTTTAACATAGAATAGAAACTAGTTCCCTTACGCATCATCAACAGATACATTGTCAGCTTTAGCATCAGAAGCATATACGACAGGATGGTATTTCCCAAGGTATTCATATTAAGATGACATCCGATGGAAATTCTCTGTCAATTGAGCTGGCAGCAATTGTAAAAATCCATGGATCAACATTTGAATACCCTCCATCATTTACAAAATTACCAGCTAAGCAAACTACAAGGATCCCTTTCCTGACAACGTGAAAAGATCCCACAAAAATAACAACACTGAAATAGACACAACGTTGAGTTCCGGTTCCAAGTGAAACCTTGGGCGAGCCGGGGCGCGTTTTGGGGTCGGTTCTTAGCCGACCGACCCCTCTTCCTTCTTTTGGCCATAACTTTTTACATAGACGTCCGATCGACTTTATTTTTGAAGCGATAGATTTCTACGACATTTTTCTATCTTTTCCCACCCGATTGATTAGTATTGCTTTTAAATTGTAAAAAGTGCATTGAAACAAAGTGTGATGGCCGGTCGATAAAGTCTAACAATGCTTCAGAAATTTTGAGATATCTTGAGCTATAGAGCTCCGATCGAGGCGATTATTGTTTCAAATTAAAATAGAGACATATATCTACAAGTTTTATGAAGGAGCCGATCGGCAATTAAGCCTTTAAGACTTTCAATTTCTAACATGAAGTCAGTAGAGTGTTCAGTTTTGACTGTTTTTCTTTAAGACAGTATTTTAGCCATAATTTCTTCATTTCTAATCCAAATTGAGCGTTTTTGGTGGCGTTGGAATCTTTAGAACAGGAGGAACAATTGTCTTTAAGAAGTCGATCCGATACTCTTTTGGAAGTTCCCCAAATCGTGATCGGTATGTTGTTTGTTTTGGGTCTTCTATGCTTGTATGGGTCCGAATGTTGGGCTTCAGAGACGGGGCCCAACATTTATTCTCTCTCATTTTATTGAAAACTTAACAAGTAAGAACAAACAAACTTAAAAACATGCATGCATATAAGATGCAATTGCAGAAATATAAAACAAAAGAAATTAACTTCCTTTGGGTTGCCTCCCAAGAAATTCCTTTGTTTATTGTCACTGGTTTGACTTATTGTGTTCCTCCTCACATGAAAAAATTGTGATCTTCAGGTGTCATATGCACTTCCTCCTGTTGAGGTTCTTCCAAATAGGGCTTAAGTTGATGACCTCTAATTTTCAGCATATTCCCTATCTTATGAATCTCAATCTTTTTTGAGTTATTGTAATCTTGGAATAACTCGAATGTCTCTTCACATTTTTCCTCCTCATTTGATTTCTTCGATCTTCTATGTAAAGTTGAAGGGTTAATTTTAACAATAATAAAGGACTTAGCATTTACCTCTGAGCTAAATTATATTTCATTTTCTACTTCAAGCTCCTTCTCAACTTCTTCTTCACAAGTAATCCCTTGAGTAGTCCTCCCAAGATTCTCAAACTCCTTTATGCTCCATAAGGTTTTTGCACTAACATTCCTTAGGTACACGTCTGATTGAGATGACTACTTCTCTTTGATTTGTGATTCCAAGTGGTTGATAGTTCCCACCATCTGACCCAGCTGACTTACTGAGGTTGGGAATTGAAACATTACATCTTGCTAGAACTATTTTACGTCCTGATGAAATTGCAAAGTATTAGTAGCAATAGCATTAACTAAGTCTTCCAGAGATGTACTTGAATTTGGTAGCTCTCCAAATTTTGGACACAAGACCTTGTATCTTGCTAAAATTTGCCTTACATCCTGCTAAAAAATATAGATTATTAGGAGCAACATACCTAACAAAATCTTTTAGAGACATACCTGAGTTATAATAAGCGGTTTACGGTCTATATGAGAATTGTTGTGCATCATACAGCTCATCTAGGAAATAGTCTTGCTTATTATCCTCTCCATAACTAAAGTTCATATGATCACTCCAAACTTAGATATAGGATTAAAAATATGGGTTATAGGAAAATTTGACACCAATAGCATTTATAATATCCAGTAGTGACATACTCCCTTCAATGTGTCCTTTTTACACACAAAGACAAACAAACGTGAAAGGATCAAGAATTAAATATAAAAACTAAATATATTTAATTATTATAGATAGTACTGGCAAATAGGTGTCAATCCCATGAGGACAAAGAGTACTAGTAATTGTTGTGGTTCTATTATCTAGCCTAAGGATTGATTTTGGTTGAATTAAGAAAATTAAAATCAAACAATTGAACTAAACAAGCAGTATTAATTAAAAATTTATTAAGTAAGTTTTAATCTTATAAAACCCTCAATATTATGCATGCGCATAGGTTGTAAGTGCAGTACGTAAGGTGTCAAATCCCAAGAGGAATTAGTGAACTAAACAAATCTTAATTAATCTAACACCTAAAAGTACAATTAAAATGAAAGTAAAAATGAGCAGTAAATTAAGCAAATGAATATAGGTTGATTGAAAATGAGATTGTAAAATTAACACAAAGAAATCAAAGCTAAACACAAACAATTAAAAATTGAAATTCACACTAGGAAGGTTAACCAATTATGAGAAAAGAGGATTTATCCTATCATCGAATGTTAAAAGGGTGATTACTCTTTTTCGAGTTATAATCATTTAACCCTAAATCATAAACCCTAATTAAATTGAATTATCAAATTTGCAATCTCTCAATTTTTCAACAACCCACACAACCAATTAGATCTTAAGCACTCTAATAGACAATCGAGTCCTTACATGAGATCTCTCTTTGTATAAATTATTGATTTGATTGTTTGCATTACCCATTCTATTTATTTTTGCTATCTATTCACTCCCTCGATTTATTACCGAAGCATGCAAATACAATAAACAGTCACAATACTGATCTTATTAACATTAAAAGCAATCAAATCAATATTGATTCAAGAACAAATTCCTAAAAGAGTTTAGAACATCCTTAAACCCAAATTCATCATCATCACATCCATCTTATACATCAAAATTAAAGAAATAACAAGATATAAGAGAAATATAACTTGGAGTGGAAAGGAATGATAGCAGCAGTAACAGCTCCCTTTTCCTTTCTCCTCTTCTCTCTTCTTTTCCTTTCTTTTTTAGCTTCTTTTCCAATGTAGCAAAATGGAGGCTCTATTAGATTAGGTCATTCGTTTTATCTTATATATCCATGAGGCTATTTAAGCTAAAAGCTAGCTTTTAAATAAGGCAAAAAGTCTAAAAATACCCTTTTTAAGGATCCCTATGTCTACCGTGTGCCCATCATGGTTATGTCAAAGGATGTCACAATCATGACCATTGATATTTGACTTTTTTCATAATCATGAACCGATGTTGTTCCCTTTTGTTATAATCATGGCAAAGGTTTCACGATTGTGACCCTGGAGCAGACTTTTTGTGACAACCATGATAGGCATGTCACAATCATGACCTTATTCCTTTTGTCCAAGTAGCACATCAAAACAACTTAAATGAACAAAATTAAAGTTCAATAATATGCTCTAAACCATAGAACACTTAAAAACACAAAACATAATCACATTGACATAATTCTAAACATAAACATTCATAAATCATCTAATTAACAACTAAAAAACACACTAAAATACCCATTAAAACATAATGTAAACTATAACTATTATCATCCCTATGCTTGAACTTTTTCTTATCCTCAAGCGAAGGAAAAAAAACAAAACTCAAACACAAACAAGCCCAGTAATAGCATATATAAGCACACATATGCGATGATGATACAATGATATTGAACTTCAATAAACTAATTTAACTTTAAACACAACCTTTCAAGTTGTTTTAATTTATTAACTTATTCAATCTGTGACTAAACACTTTATACTAAATATACATACTAATCAACACCTTAACATCAAATTCATTCACACCCATTATGTCACATCCCATCACCGATTGGAAGGGTAAAGGCGTCCAGGAGTGTACCCTACAGTAAGGGGGCGCTACACATCACTTGCTCAACCAGATTGTAGGTGTTTTAATAAGAATGATTACTTCCTCAACCAAATTATGCCTCATTAAAGTTCGTAACATCCTTTTCACCCTATGATATATTTCCTCTATCATTGTTCTTTTTATCTCTTCTTGGCATTTAACTTTTTGGATTCCTCATAGTTACCTTGTGATGTCCAAATTGATGTGTCTTCTATTTTATGCCCAAGCTTCCTTCTCTTTCTTTGTTTTTTTTATTTTATACTAATAGGGTATCACAATCACAAGAAAGGGTAATAATTCCTTAAAACAAAGGGATTTAAAAAGTCTTAAACTAATTCCCTGACAACGAGGCCAAAAACTTGTTAAGCAAGTTTTAATCTTATAAGAACCTCAATATTTTGCAAGCGCATGGGTTATAAGCATAGTATGTGAGGTGTCAATCCCACAAAGAATTAGTGAACTAATCAAATCCTACTTTGTCTAATGCCTAAAAGTGTAATTAAAATGAAAATAAAAAAGAAGCAAGAAATTAAGCAATTGAATATGGCTTGGTTGAAAATGAAATTGTAAAATTATCACAAAGAAATCAAAATTAAGCACAACCAATTAACAATTAGAAATTATCACAATGAAGGTAAACCATTTATAAGAAAAGGGAATTTATCCTATCATCTTTTGTTAACTTAATCACTTTTGAGTTAATCTGGTATCAGTCCTGAAAGTTTAAAGAGTGACTACTCTCTCTCGAGTTGTAATCATTTAACCCTAAATCATAAACCCTAATCGAATTCAATTATGGAATTTGCAATCTCTAAATTAACAAACAACCTACACATCCAATTAGATCTTAAGCACTCTAATAGGCAATCAGGTCCTTACACAAGATCTCTCTTCATATAAGTTGATGATTTGATTATTTGTGTTATTTAATAGATCTTTTAACTCTCATTAACCAATCTAATCATTTTGCTCCATTGGTTCATTCTTCTATAAATTAAGTCCAACAAAGGTTTGCAATCCGTAGCACCGATTCTTCTTTAAGAAATTAGTACCCTTAAGTATTTGAAAGGTAGACTCCTTTGTGTTAATCCCATCTCGATAGTTGTAGAAGCTATCTCTCTACTTAAGTTGCAAGATAAGCAGAAATAGCTTTTCATGTTAGAACAATCACTTTAACTAACTAAGGCATCATACAAATCACAAGCATTTAAAAAGATCAACTTTTTCCATTTCATTCATAAACATCAACTCACCTTGTTACATTACAACCCATAATCCATATATATACATTACATAACATTTGAGAGTTTACTACTCCATACAAAATATACAACATGAAATGGGATGCTAACTGAAAGCATTCTAATTCTGAAAATGACAGTATTAGAATTCTACTTGGTTTCCTTAGAAGTTAGAACTCCCTTTTACTTGAAAATTCAACATTGCAATTTTGATGAGTTTGTGAACTCAGTGAGTGAACCATCATCGATGTGATCACTCAAGTCAGGACATAATATGACAAACATATAATCTAAATTCTTAAATATATCACATTCTTCAAAAACAATTCCCATTTATCACATCATTTAATTTGGATACCAAATCATGATATATGTATCTCACATTTCAAACAACATATTATGACATCTTAAATAATCCAATCATTCATCTCGATCATTCAATTTAACATGTAAACAAACATTTCATATTATTATTTCAACATAATTCAGTAATTCTTCACAACTATCCATATGACACATACATGATATATATAAATGCAAATGCACATATGACTCCACTTTCTTTTTATTTTGTTGTGACCGAGGGTCAATTTAATCGTGACATATCTATTGCGAACGCCGAGCTCATTTCAGACACTATCTTGTACCAATTGTGGATACTAGGCTCATTAATCATTGAGCCTATGGTTCTTTAAGCACATTTCTGATCTTTAAGTTCCTCTCCACATTGGTCACTCTGGTCATGACTCCTTTATCCGATCATGCATATCAATGTCATAAGATGCATCAAATCATATAATATGTCATCAACAACATTCATTCAGTGTACACAGGCATTTATTTCATTCATCAGATCTAAGTCCGACATTCAACATTTAGTTGAGCACTCATTTTCCACATTCACATACAAGTAGATAACACTTCTAATACATTCCCAAATATTGAACTCCTCAAACTATCAATGCCTGAAATTATCATAATCTCATAGGTAACAATAAATAATTGGAATTTAAACAAAAACAAATCAAATATTGTGAGAAAAATCTAGGTTGACTCATAGTATGCTCCAGATTACTTATTGCCTTGATGATTCGACAATGTCTGGAGGCTATCGATCAATTTGTGCTTCTATATCATGCAATACATGCATATCTACACATTACTAACTTGTTTAATTAAATAAGTACTTAATCATACACATGTATATGTGTTATGTTTAATGCATGCTCAATTGACTATCCCAAGTATGTAATCTTATTCACAAATCTTGCTCATTCATTCATCATAGCTTGTATGTATCATGTTTGCAATTAGGTTTATAATTTAAGAAAACTTGGTTACTCTAAATTCATCAATCATTCATTCACCAATCCTTTTCTAGCATTATATATTCACACAATTTCCCAATTGTCATTCATTCATGCCTAATTCACATCTCTCACATCCTTTGGATCACATTTGCATCTATAAGAACACTGTTATTCCTTTAATAACTCACAATTTCATATTTAGATACATTGATCTCAAACAATCCATTCCTTAAGTTATAACCTTAATTAGCAACCTAAATTTATCACCCTTAACCAATTAATCCAACAATAATCTAGGTTAATTTCAAGCAGCCTCAATCAATCAAAATACACCAAGGTATAGTAGCTTATCCTTAATTGGTTCAACAATCACACAAAATAGAATTTTTCATTTCAGAACATTTCACACGATTGTGGGGTACCTTTCCATGATCGTGGAAAGACAAAACAGAAAGTTTCTCACTTCAATACACTTCCCACAATCTTTAGAAGTAGCTTATACAGCTTCCACGATCGTGGGAAGGAGCTTATGCACACTACAAGAGTTAAGACATTTAGTGACAATTATTTTGTGTCTAACTATTATTTTGTCACAAATACGAGGTTTTTTGTGACAAGACAATGGGTTGACACAATTGTTTGAATTAACTATGATGATTTATTTTTTTGTTACTAATACAATAGTAATTGTGACACTTTATTGTCTTTCACAGTTAAGTTGTCACTATTAATATATTAATATTGACAACTTTTCTTTTATCACTAAGTTTTGTCATTAAAAGCCTATGCAATTTGGCGGTAAAATGATTTTGGCAGGAATAAACTGTAATAGTGACAAAACATATATTTGTAGCTAATATTTTTATATTTGTTGTGACAAAACATAGTTTGGTCACTAATATTTTGTTTTTTGTTACGAAATTGTTAATCATCACACTATATTTTACTTGTTGTGACAACAAATTTTGTCAATAAATATTCAATTAATTAGTGCCTATTTTATATTGTCGTAATAACCAAACTATAATTACGGTCACAACTATTCGTAATTTAGTGACAATTTTTTTGTGACTAAATATTTTTTATCACAAAATACGATATTTTTTAGTGCCAAGACAATTGATTGACACTATTGTTTTCATTATCTGTGATGATTTATATGTGTTGTCACTAATACAATGGTAATTGTTGCAATTTAGTTTCTTTCACAGCTAAATTGTCACTATTAATATATTAATAGTGTTAAACTTTATTTTATCACTAAGTTATGTCATTACAAGTCTATGAAATTTGATACAAAAAATAATTTTGGCGGGAATAAATTGTAATTGTGACAAAACATATATTAGTAGCTAATATTTTCTATTTGTTGTGACAAAACATAGTTTGGTTACTAATTTTTGTTTTCTTTGTTACGAAACTTTTAATCGTCACACTATATTTTACTTGTTGTTACAAAAAAAATTATCAATAAATATTCTATTAATTATTGCTTACTTTATATTGTCACAATAACCAAACTATAATTATGGTCACAACTATTCGTAATTTAGTGACAGTTTTTTGTGACTAAATATTTTTGTCATCACAAATACGATTTTTTTGTGTCAAGACAATTGATTGACACTCTTGTTTGGATTATATGTGATGATTTATATGTTTTGTCACTAATACAATAGTAATTGTGTCAATTTAGTACCTTTCACAGCTAAATTATCACTATTAATATATTAATAGTGTTAAACTTTATTTTATCAGTAAGTTTTATCATTAAAAGGAAATTTGGCGTAAAAATAATTTTAGCGGGAATTAATTGTAATTGTGACAAAACATATGTTGATAACTAATATTTTCTTTTTATAATAGCTAGTATTAGATTGTCATAAAATTGGCTAAATATTTATTAAAATTAAAGAATTTAAAATATAATTGAAGGAGATTGTTTTTATATATCGAATAATTTGAAGTTTAATTAAAAAATATTGTTAAATGAAAATTGATTTTTTTGTGTATATGAAATTATTAATTTACAAAAATTGACTGATTAATTAATAAATTGATCAATTTTTTAAAAAAGGAATCATTAAAATAAATCAAACCAAAAAGTTGAAAGAAAATTCGAAAAATTGATAGTTTAGAATTTTTACAGTTGAATAAACAGAATCGATTGAATGCTTTAATCATTGTTTTTAATAGAGCATAATAAAACTTATAGTAAATATTGACCAAATGCTACTATATATACATAGAGTATATCAATATAAATGTGTAGTTAATAGTAAACATTGTCCAAATACATTAAAATTTATATGGTTTGCTCTTTTATTATTTAATTTTTTATATTGTAAATATTATCTTTTATTCTCTTTAATATTAGTTAGATATCACATACTCTTGATGTTATATTTTGTATATTTTAAATTTATTTTTATTCAAAATTTTATAGTAATAAAAGTTATAAGCTTTAATCGCAACAGAGTAATAAATTATTTTAAAATAAAAAAAGAAAACAGTATGACTAAATAATTTATAAATGAAGGAGATTAAAAAAGATCATTAATTAAAAAATTTAAAAGAAAAATATAAAAATATCATTATTGTTTCTTAATTACCATATAAAATTAGAAATTAACTATGATTTAAGGAGGAGTCTCTTCTATTCATGTTTTCAGCCTCAATATGGGCCCAAGTATGACACAAGTCCAAAAGCCCAGTTAGCATTGATCACGTGTACTGCACTTACACTGTTTGTTTAGATAACTCGCAAAACCCAATTCCCAATTCACCCAATCCCTAGCCCTAATCGTACGATGTGATCCCCAAATCCATTTCCCCCCTGTTCTTCATCTCCATTTCGTTACTCAATCATCGTGTCTCATTTTCGACGTCTTCGCCGGAAATTCACTCTTATTCCAAGAACGTGTGGGTTTCGATGTAGGGGGATTTTTGAGAACTGCAATTTGCCTTATGATGTTTAATGTGTTCAACTTCAAGGTGAGTGGTGTAATGATAGCCGCTTTTAGGATTAATGGGATTAAAGGCCTATCGGATCACTGCTTTTGGTAATACATTGCAGCTTTCTAGGGCTTAGCAGGAGTTTCTTTCCGCTGCTGGAATCAACTTCACTCACGTTCCTCGAGGTTGGTTACAGTTATTGTTTGACTTCAAAATTTTATTTTTGCTTTTGGTTGTGTTCATTCGGTGAACAATACGTTGAAGGTTATGGAATTTGCGGGATATGAAATGCACTACAAGAGCATTTTAATGTTGGATCAATAAGGAGCAATATGCGAGATTTTGGAACTTTTAAGCATTTTCCCTTTGAATGCATGTATGTTTGTGTGATAAGCGAACAAGAGAATGGAAGGAATGCATTTTTAGGGCATCAGATACTGATACTGCCTCTGTGCCTCAAAAAAACGTTATATCACAGTTGTAATATAATGTTATTTCATCGTAGAAAAACTTTTTTTTTTCTTCAGCTAGCAACATTGAATTGTTATTTTAACTAGAATGAATGTGTGTTGCGCATACTTGACTTGAAATACTTACCAAAATTATGGTGTTTATGAGAAGATAATATAGAAATTAAGTAGATACTATTGTTATATTGTGTATTTATATATTCTTGATTCGTTACAAGAAATACACACAATCTGCGACGTTTTATTAATAAAACGTTGCAGATTACGAAGACTTTTTATGACGTTTAAAAAATGTCACAAAAAATTTGAATTTTTTACAATATTCTTTTTAATTAAAACGTCACGAAATAGAAACCGTTGAAGTTTTGTTCAATAAAACGTCATTGTTGACGTTTGCCTTTTGTTTAATTAACGCGCCTTCATTTCGCAGGCTGGTTTCTTCTCTGACATTTCTTAGTCTCTGGTTTCTTCTCTCTACCTTCTTCCCACCCAAATGTGAGGCCTCTAGCAGCGCCGCTCCTTCTTCCTCCACTAAGAAGCCCAAGCTCGCAAAGTCTCAGGTACCGC
>JANSVI020000616.1:244643-256034 GCA_025434765.2 Erythroxylum kapplerianum | reverse complement strand
AGGCCATTCATTGTAGCCCTTACTGGAAACACTGACAAACTGACTAAGGAAACCTGCATGAGGGTCGGTTTGGATGGGGTTATACTGAAACCTATTTCTGTAGAGAAAATGAGGACTGTACTGTCAAATATTGTGGAACACAGGCGGGTATTTGAGGTCACGTGACACTAGGGGATATTAACCAATCATCAGGATAGGAAGTGTGAGTTCTTACCTTTTTGTTGCATATGTATGAACTATACATGCGCCTTGGAGCATTGCAGCCGAAATGGAGCATGGGCATCTGGAAATTGTCCTCGCCAAGATCCATGAGCACTGTGTTTTCTTCTTCAACTTTTTCGTTAAATGTTGGTGGTAAGATGTTCTTGTATTTTTATGTGTTTTGATATTGTCTTGTGATGTATAAATTTGGTGTAAGTTGTCTGGAAACTTGAACACAGGTGGAGAGTTTAGTGGAGTGATAATGTTGGGATTGATGTACCAAGTATTTGAGTTCCAGAAATGAAATAGATTATATTGAAGGTATTTGATTGTTAATTTATTGTACGATCAAGTACACGGACTGGTTGGCTAAGAAAATTAATATTAAGAAGCAACAGCAAGTTTGATTGGTGTCGGTGGAATAGCAGCTGTTATAGTGTGACGGCTAATAATTCTTGAAAGATAGGTTGTTCCTCGTGTGTTGGAAGAGAGTTGTTGGATAAGTTGGTTTCATTGAGAAATGAATAATTTGAAAGATAGGCTGTTCCTCGTGTGTTGGAAGAAATTTGTTGGATAAGTTGGTTTCATTGAGAAATGAATAATTAGTATTAAGTATAGGTAAAGCTAATCCCTCATTTTATCCAATTCATTTTTGTAGAATATGTTGTTATTTTCTATCAAATTCATCAATTTGAGTCATACGGAAGTATGGTGACTAGAAATTTATAAAGTATTCAATACAAGTAACATATATTCTTCATGAAATAAAATAGCTGTAATTGCATATGTAAATTAAAAAAATACATATCTTAATTTACTAACCCGATATCCTTAATTAATAAACTGAATTCTTGATAATAAAACTAATATCAACTAAAATTGAAAATATTAAATATTTTAAAAAGAAATGAAACTTAAACAACATAATGAAGTTACATAGTTAGAAATTTTTTTATTCATTAAGTCATCATAATTCTTTTGGGTGGTCCCTAGACAAACACTAAAATGAAATGAATTACATGTTTTCAATTATACCACTCTTTGCAGGATTTGTCAAACACTTAATATGTTTAAATAGATGTAAATTCTAATAGTAAGGGTTTTACTTAAATGAATTTCATTTAAAATATATAACACGTAATTGAAATAGTATAAAAATTTCAATTATAATCAGAATATATAATATGAAATGTAAAAGAGTAGGGATGAGACAAGACAACTAGTTTATAATGATTAAAACCATTGACTTACGTTTAACTCTCCAAGTTCCATTTGAGAAGTCACTAATTCTTCTTTAATGGGTTAAGAACTTTGACTTATAATTCAGTAGCTAATTTAATTGATCTTACAATCTCAAGACTTCCTTCTTGGCTCAAACGATGCATTGAAAACTCATTTCATGTTCACCCACGTATGAATGCACTCACAACTTTCGCAGTAAGTGCAAAAATATCATCCAATAACTCCATTATGAGTTGTTAAACGAAACTCTTAACAAACAAATTCATTAAGAGTCAAAAACTAGTTGTTACATTACTAGTTCCAATGATATTGGCTACCTTGACTATTATATCAATCAATAGGTCTTACAAACTAGTCAAGTGATGTCTTAACTAATGCCTTATTGAAATCAGTTATAAACTCTTCAGACAAACTTCCCTTTTCTAAAGGGTTCAATCATCCTAACTTGCATATAGGTTGACTAATGTCTAACTAAAAATAAATACATCACACTTTTTCAATAACCTAATTCTCTTATAGAAAATTACAAACATCAAAGCCCTACTTTATTTTGATCTAATCCATATATAAATCAACTTAATTCCTAAGAAAACAAGTTTTTCAAATATCAAAATGATTTCTTTTTGACTTACTTGACGCAATTACAATTAATATGTTTTTAAAGAAGTATTTTGAAGATTCAATCTTTAAAAAACAAATTAAATATCCTTTAGAATTTTACAAAGTATATGGTTTATTCCCTAAATGTGATATTTTTATGTAACTTAATAAAATATTGAAATGACCAGGATAAGATCACAAAGAAGATTATATCAATTGGTTACATATAAATGTCTTGATTCTTCCTTATATTCACTTGACTTGGTTTTTTTTCACTTAATTCAACTTGAAACTTATATATTTGACTTGACTGCTATGTTATGGCTTCATTTATTCCTTGAGGCTCCACTATCTTCAATTTTCTTTTTGATGCATCCCTTGGCTCATTAGAGTCATTACATTGATTCTTCATTATAACTTAATTCTTCAATAACTTAAAATGATTATTATCACAAAAAGTAAACTTGTTAATAATAATATATTTTATAATCATCATAAGTTTGAGTTGAAATCTCCCTTAGTTAAATAACCCCTTCTATTTTTTGACGATGACAAATATTTGGTAATAGTAAGAGTCTAAAAAGAATAAGATCCTTTATGTGTAAGATCCCCTTATTTCAAAACAATAAAGAATGGCAAGTTTTCATTTAATTCACGCATCATAAATTTTATGAATGATTAACAGTGATCCTAGTTTTCAATATCAACCATTTCCTTATTTCCAACATCAAAAGGGTATACCGAAAACTAAATGTAGCTATAATATTGATATGGACCAAATGTACAATATGATTTAAAGGTTTTATAAATGAGCAAAGTTCTAATAAAGAAAAACAAAAAGGTCAATTCAAAAAGCCATATTTATCTATAAATTTGATTTGTAGCTTTCTCCACCTACGTATGTATATGAATAACTATATGCATAAAGATCAATGTGAGAACAAATGATTACATCATTCTTTACCTTGATTGATTAAACAATTAAAACTTTGATGCCAATGCCCTTGCTTAACATATGTGACCACTTTTGATGATTTTTCTCTTTCTTCATTACTGGAGATACCAATTACAATTCTCCTTCTATTGTGTCACACTTCATTTTTTTTCAAATAAATGAGCTTTGACACCCCTATTTTCCCCACATTAAAAAAGTTTAAGAGAGGGATTTGAACTAGCTCAAGATATTTAGGTCATGCTAACCTAACCTTCCCAAGCCCGAACTTAATCAACTCGAGCCAGGTCCATTGACTTTAAGCTAAGTCATTTTGGGCTGAGCATAAATTTCCATCCTTAAGTAGGATAGTTTTATCAAATAAAATCTAAAATTAACTTACTGACCTAAGTAGTTAAATAGATAAATATTGATAATTGATACCTCCTCATAGGAATTATAATTTATCAATCATTATATTACTTGTTATAATCTATACAATTTAATTAATTACCTAATATAGTGTCATCTTAAGTGGCTTTCAATTCTTTTGTTTTTGTAATCTCTCTTCTTCTTCTTCTTCTTCTTTTCATTTCTCTCATCATTGAGAAGAGGACATTGATCATTTGTATGGTCCTACTTCTTACACTCATAATAAAAGATGCTCGGTTTTATTTAAAGCCCACACTTACCCTTTTTTAGTTCTCTTATTTTTTGAGAGCTTCTTTGTCATAAACTTCTTGAATTTCGTTATAATGAGTTATATACTATCCTTATCAATTTTATTGGTTGAGCTTTCTCCTTCATTACTTGTATCATCTTTAGAGACATTAAAGATTATGCCCCTCCTTGTTGGATCCATTTTTTTGCATTTTATGGAAGATGAGTGATCTTACTAATTGTTTTTAATAACAATATACTTAAATATTATGCTTCTTGTATGATTGTCACTTTTTATCCTATCTAGCAAATGTCTCACAAATTCATGATTATTATATGTTACCAAGATTCTTAAGAACATGAATGATATAAATAAAGTGGCATATATGTTAGATATGGATTCGTTGTGCTCCGTTTATAACAATTCATATTTGCTCAATTTGTTCCATGTTACTTTATGTGTGCCTAATATCCCATATTTCACAATATATCTCACATAATAATATCTTATTAAACTTATTCCTAATTAATGCACAAAATAAGATATATATTATACATATCTATGGCCTTACAATTGAATTTAATGAGAATTTTATCCTTATTATTCCACTTAAGCCACTTTTAAAGAATCTTAGCATTGACATTTTCTATTTCAATTACCTTTACTGCAGTATAATGTCCATTTTCTACTGTAACGTATAAATTGATTCCTTTAGAAATTGTTAAAGAATGAATCTTCATTCATGCTTCATCTTTCTTGATTAAAAATTTTTGTGAATGGTTTCATAGTGATCTTTATTCAAATTTTATGAGACAAATATGTAATGAATGAAACCGCTCTAATACCAATATTTGGTCGCTACATGGCACACAAGTGTGGGAGGTGTGAATTACTTTTTATAGTTGTTTGACTACAAAATCTTAAAATGCTTAGTATTATTTATAAAAATGCAATATCAAATGGTAAGGATTAAACAAAGTGGGCTTCAATAAACATATATAACTGTAATTTAACTTAAAATAAATAACAAAAATAATCCCAATTATATGAATAATAAATAATATGAAATTTAAAAGAGTAAGGATGAGGGTGCATAACAAATTTATAGTATTTTGGCCTAGATATACTGCTTAAATCTACCTGAGAATTTGTTAACTCTTCTTTCAATTAATGAAGAAGAACCTATCTTACAACCACCTTCTTTCATTAGTTCATTAATTTGATATCCCAATCACTCAATTACAACTCACAAATTCCCTCTTAACACATTAATTCACTAAGGATTAACTTCATACTCACAAAAACATGAATGCATATAAGAGTCTCTTGATATGATGCAAGCATCATTAGCTAATGAAAGGATCCTATGACTAGTGAACCAATTAAAAGAAATAGCTCTAAATACATTGGGTACTTTTCTCTTTGTCCTTCCCTAGTTTCTTCTTTCTCCTAGATTTTCTCTTTGTGTCTATTATGAATTCCTCATTACTTAGTTCCTTATCATCTCCTGCCTTACGGGAAAGTCTATTATTGACTTCCTCACTATTATTTTCTTTTAATAATGAGTGAATTTTATATAGGCTTACTTCCTCCTCCATACTTTGAGCCACTCACTCAATTCCTTTATTATTATACTTTTTTTTTAACCTTTTGGGCTTCAAAATGGTTTACAATGTCTTCCTTCTCATTTACTGTTTCCTTACGTTTTATACCTTCCTACTCCTTCCATGGAGGAAATACTGATTGGTTAACTAAATTGTGAGCCTTCTCTAGCTTGGTTACTTCCTTGTTAAGTCCAGTTAACTCCTTATAGTCCCTTAAGAGAACTTTCTCCGTATGGCTCTTCACTACAAGTTTTGACTCCTATTGATATAATATTCTGATCAGAACCTCTGTCAAATTGTTATTTTCACCTAGTTTTATGATAGGAATTGTATCAAGAAGCTCCTTACTAAGTTCCAAACTTACACATAATCGCGCAAATCCTAATATTCTTCGATGAGCTATTAGTTGGTCCATGCTTATTGGTCTTGCTGGGTAGCTTACTATCGAGCTCAGTCCTTTAGTGGACAAGTATTCGAGTGGAACTCAATAGAAGTTGATCGAAATTGGCACTTGTTCCTAGATAATATTGTCAATTGTTACAAGTTTGCATGGTTGAATGAACATTATAGTAGTCTGCAACTACCATAGTCATGCTCCCGACACATCCTTGGCTCCTTGTTCTGTATTGAACTTGAAAAGAAACATATTTTCTTTTATTAAAAATAATTCGTATAGTCCATTGTTTTCCCACATGTTCTTGTTCTAATGTTGAACCATAGTAAATTCTGGTCTTTAACCTCAAAAGAAGCCAACCAATATTAAACTCCAAGATTTTGCACCTTCTTGTAAGGTCTCCATACTTGGAGCCACTATTGCTCTTCCTTTAATCAAATCAAGATGTAGATATTGTAGTGAGTTCCCATCAAGCTTACCCACCACCTTTCTCTAACTTAGTCTTTAGTTGGTAACGGGTTGGGAGGAGGAGGGAGTTTGGATAATGATTGAAAAAGGTTCGGGATAAGTTTGCTACAAATAAGATAGGTTGGGAGTAGGGGTTCTTGAAGAGGATGTAAAAGACAAGTTAGGAGGAATAAGCGAGGGGGAGGAGGTAGGGTTATTTAAGGGTGGAAAGGATGTTGTTTCCAAGTTAGGTGGAAATTCAAAACTAGATATATTTATAAAGGTTTCCAAGGTGTAAGGGGTTTAGGTATAGTTTAGAAAGTCACTGCTAAATATGGAAGGAATAGAGAGGTAGGAAATAAAGAGGGTAAAAAGACTTAAAGTCCTTGAGGGTATGGGCATGATAAAGGTTGAAAATGAATAACCAAAAATGGGGGAACTTCAAGAGAAGAAGTATAGGGAACAAATAGGGAGGGACATACCTAAGTTGGAGAAGGGAGAACAGTTCACCTAATTGCCTGAGAGCCAAACATTAGTCAAAGAAGAACTTAAATTCAGGGTCCTAGATGGTAGGTTTTTTAGTGAATCTACTTATCTATACATTAACTATCTATAAACTTCATAAGCTACAAGGGTACTAAACACATTAGTGTTAACTTAACACCATCCTATGCCACACATATAGCACTTCATTTTCCTTGATAGCTATCTTCCATTCATCTCTAAGTTTTATTCAAATATTGTAATATCTAACACAAATATCAATCTTAAAAATACATTTTCGCTAAATAGCCTACCAAGCTTCATTTAGTCTAAGAATAGAGAATTTGTACTTGACAGTAAAATCTTACTAATTGTATAACTATCCACACACTTCAATTTCCATTGTTTTTAAGGCTAGTAAACCTAAAAGTGTGCATAGACTCATACTTTCTTATGTATGCACTTTAGGAAAGTTTTTCTTCTATTATCTCCTTATGGATATTAGTCTCCTTTAAACTCACCTATCTTAAAATAAATTACGAAGCTAATACTATGAATCACGTCAATATGATGTTGAATATCTCTTATAAATGGTAAGGTAATTCCTATATTGCCACTTCCTTGAGTTCCCATTACAATGTTTTGATTGTCTTATGATGCTCTATCACTTTACAGTCTTACTGCACTTTTAATACCCATTTCACAATATACACTTCCTTAGACTTTTTGATAATAGTCTCTAATTCATATATTTTAAAATCTTTTATTTTTTTTACTTCCTTTTAAGGATAAAAAGATAAAGTTAATGTAGTCTTTCCTTAGCCTGTAGATGTTGGATCGGAAACATAAGCATGCTATATTTAGGTAAAACGATAGTTTTCAAAACTTTTAGAAATCAAAATTACATCGAAAGTAATATAACCAAATCAACATGCCAAGCCATACACAATACGGTATAAGAAAAATAATTTACATTAACAAAAAGATGGAAATTATTACCGACTCCTTTGCTACAGCTTTAACTTCTCGCTGTGCTATCCTATCCTCAATAATGTATCCTCTCCTAGGTAATCTTCTCATTATTGTATCCTCTACCAATCCAATCTATCAGTTTTTCTCCTTGGACAACTTGGTTAACAAGATCCTTTGGTGAGAAAGGAGAAGAAAACTTGAAGAGATTTTTGCCTTAGAAGAAAGAAGCCAATGACGAGACATCTCTCATGCAAATTTCAGCCAACACATGCAAGATAGGAGAGGGAGAGAGATAAAAATTTAACAACACCTTGTATTCCTTCTCTCAATTTCAGTTAAGCCTCAAAGAAAGAAGTGAAGTGCATCTAATGCATCACATCCTTTCTTAATCAATCATAAAGAAGTCAATAGATGAGACTCTTCTCATTTGTTTTAAGATGGCTATATGAAAAGACCAATAAACTAAATGAGACATCTCATTTTCAGTTTTGTGTGATGAAAGAAGGAAGATGGTCCATCAAATTCACCTCTTTCTTCTTTAATCAAATGAATGCTGAATGGTTACATGCTATTATTAAAAGATAACCATTAAACCATTTAATGATAGGATAATTATTCCATTTAATGATGATAAAGCATGTTAAAAACTATCTTAAATATAGCGAACCAATGTTAAATATGCACCTGCACATTTAGCCCATTAAAACCAAAAATCCACCTCCTAATATCTTTAATAAATTTGTTTTAATTTAATTAATCTAATTAATCAAAATAAACCAAAGTCTAACCCATTTCTAAATGTTCATATAGGCTTTTAATTAACAATTAATTAAAGTAAACCCAACATTCAATCATAGGCTTTAAAACTTCTATTTGTATTTCCTACTTTGCTTGATAACCTTCCTAGAAGCCAAATAGAGAATCTAATTGGACTTATATAATTAAAGCTCCAATGAGCTTGTAATTAATTTAATCTCATTAGAATTAATTCTAGCTTATTTATTAAATGTCATTATACTAAAGACAATTAGTTGAACTCTTGAATTACTAAATATTATGAGAACACATGGTTCAAATAAGATGTCTAATTGCAAACTCTAATATGAATCATATTATAGCCATCCGCACAATAAAGGGTAAAATTACCGTTTTGCCCTTATGTTGATTTTTTCTTCTAGATCTTTCGTTCTACTCTATATGGTGATTAACATACAAGATCTCATCTTAATTTTAAGACTTTATGGGTAGCTAATTCATCAAACTACTGGCGCTAGTTTAATCACCAATCTCCCTAAAACATTTAAAAGTGATAATATCACTATAAACTCTTTATTTGAGTGAATGTTCCATAATACATATTTCAATTAATAATTCCAACGTGCACACCCTAAATTGATACTTTGTAAAAATCTATTTTGATCATATAAAAAATTATAATGAAACACATATAAGTTCACCATTCATCAAGATTATGGTCTATAATAAACGAATGCTTAAGTTGTATGTTTTAAGATTAAAGTAACAACCCACTTTATTCTTTAAAACATACTTGATTTCAAATTCATTTAATAATGCCATTATCGATAGTCAACTACGATCATGATATGAAACTTATAATTTCCTTGAAGTAAACTTTTTTACTTATTCAGAGATAAATAGCAACACTACAATCTAAACCATAATTAAGCGAGCAACTTGATTATTCAACTGTGAATCAATTATTTTAGATTCTAATAATATATATGTTTCCTATACATCTCTATGTATATGTATATTACTTACAAAAGAATCTCGGTACCTTATGACTAGATATATAATGCTCATACAAATAAAATCAAATTCTTTTGTTTTATTAATAATAAATATTTTCATTACAAAAGTAACTGAAAGAAAATTAAGTTATAAGTAAATACATTGCTTTCTAAGGCATTATATTTAGATAACTCCAATAGTAGATACTTTATCACCCATCATATTAGGGTACCATCTTAAACTAACAAGATCTTAAAAATAATAAGCAGAAAGCATTCATATCTTTGTGTGTACAAAAAGAAAAAGGCACATTTCACCATTTTATTACTTTATCCTTTCTATTATAATCTAACTAATTGAATACAAATTAAGGTGTCTTTTAATGTCTAAAACCAAACTCTTTATAGCATCATTCCTAATAGTATTCTCATAAATACCACTATAAATAATTACATTCAATAAAATTTAAGTGATGATACACGAATAACATTTAAAGTATATATATGTTGTCTTCTTATTTTCAAAGGTAACAACATTTGCCTCATCATATAATTATGCCTATGATCTCCATCATCCTCATATTCATCATCATTCATATCTAAACCATATAAAATTTTGGCTTTAGTACTTAAAACAACTTTTTTAAGAGTGTAACTACTTGATCTATGACCAAGTTGGTTTAATATGAAACATTTCCTTAAGACTAATTTGGCATAAGGCTTTATAGTTTATTATCCCTCTTTTAATTTTGGTACCTTAAACATTCTTTCTTTTTTCTCCTCCTTATATCAACGATTATATGAATTGACTTATTTCCATTAAACACCTTATATTCATTCCTATTGTAGTTTTTGTGAGAATGTTCTAGCATATTCTTCTCTTATACATTAATTCAGCCTTCAAAAATAATATTTCCAGTTTCAAATAACATTCTTAATATCTTAATCCCTATTTATCTTTGACAATTGTCTTTATAATCTTTAAATATTTAGAAACTTTTTGGTCTCCCTTAGGTCATTCCTCTCTGCTAGATATATAAGTTTTATATTATACTCTTATGTATATTTATAAACTTAATAACATCTTTGATACTATCATAACAAAATCCATCAATAATTAAGAGGAATAAAAAATCCTTATAATAGTTTATTTATCTTGTAATAGATCCTAAATGATGCTTTCATCTCATAGTTGCTTATGGAATGTAATACATATAGATCTTTAATTGTTTAATGTGCATCCAAAAAGTTTTACATGTTTTCCTTTGAAATCTAAGCATAACTATGAAAATTGTCTATTTATGCAATTCAATCTAAAAGGCATTCCGTAAAGAAAGGAATATTTACCTTTTGAATTTATTAGTGTCTCTATACTAGAAGATTCATCATCCTCATTCAAATCCTTTATTAAAATTAATTGTCTACACCAATGTATAAGAATTGATCAATAAATAAAATGTTAAAAAAATATTCTTTAGTATGTGAGATTTTATTATACTAGTCTTTCTTGACACCAATGTTTAAAGCTTCAATGGATTTTCAATTTCTTTAAACTGTTGTTCTAAATGCTAAATTATATGATGCATATATTTCTTAAAAGGTCTCAATGCAACCTATTGATCTTATATGAGAAATAAATGTAGCACCCCACCCTCTTGAGACACGTACTCGACATCCTGAGTGATGCCCGAGTGCATACCCCACAGGGGTAACATGCTAGAACAATCAACTCCTTAAAAACTCAGTACAATTTTTTTCCACATTTAAAATACACGTTTGCGAAGAAATCAATATTCAATTTCGGGCCCATACTTTTTATTAACCATTCATTCAAGAGTATTGCTACGCTCATTAATCATACTTGTTTACAACATTTCCAATATGGAAAGTTATTACATATAGAAGCACATTCAAATACACATTGTACAAAAATTGCAGAATACATAAATAAGAAAGTATAAATGTAGACGTCAACTGATCCCGACCTCTATCTCTCGCTTAAATGCAGTAAGTATACTCCCGTTTGTCTAACGGGGTACTCGTCTGAGCCTAAAAAATAGTTATAAATTTTGGGTGAGTTTTGCAAAGTCAGTGAGTGACCATCA
>JANSVI020000610.1:379194-390358 GCA_025434765.2 Erythroxylum kapplerianum | reverse complement strand
TACGATATTCTCGTCGGCCTCGATATTGACATGTAGTCTGTAGCTCACAGACATAGAGACATGCCCTAAACCATTTATGACACGTGTGCTGCACATTCCTACTCGCGTTGATGCACCCTTATTCTTCTTGTGCATACACAACATGCGTCAAATGTGCACAAAAACGCTCTAACTTGTATGGCACGAATTTGTAAAGCATTGACATGTGTCTCATGCTTTTGGCCCTTATTTTAGATTATTTGTGCATTTGGAGAATGTGTCAAAGATCTAGAACATACAGTGACCAACTTTTTGATCTTACCACTAGAACAAGTGATTTTCGACCTATATTTTCAGAGATTTTCGCAATATTATGAATACCGTATCGAGTTTAGTATCGGATTGAGTTTTGGAATGGAACTATACCGGTACTAGTTAGTACCGGATACCGTTTCGATTTTTTTTTTTAATTTATGAAATAATCCATAAATTTTTTAAAAATTACAAATAGTTCATTTAATATATGATACTGTATACTTTATAATTTTATATCAACCTTGTTTTCAAATATCATCATAATAAAAATTTAAGTGACAAAATTTTATTTTTTTATTAACATTAATTTTTCAAATATTTCAAATATAGATAATAATCACAATTAACATAAAAATATTATTAATCATCATACAAATATAAGATTAAGAACAAAATAAAGTATTTAAAATATTACAATTTTGTCAAATAACGAATAATAATTATATCAAATAAAAAGAATAATAAATATCCTTAATTCTCTAACGATTATAATTTACAACAAGAGTTTGTGATAAGGAAATAACCAAGTAAAAGTGAAACTTGAAACAAAAACATTTACAGTTACATTGACACATATAATTTAACATATACATCAAATATAAATAAAATTAAAAGAAAAGAAGAAACAAAAACTTAGAATTTTATTCAATTATCTACGAGGGGATACTAGATATAACTGTGTTGACTCTAATTCTCATTTGATACAAAATTCTCATTATTGAGAGAAGTCTCTTTATTGTACCAAATGACATGTCAATGCTTTCTCATCGAAGATTATCCTCTAAGTCACTCACTTCTATTAAACTCGATTCCTTAGAAACTCAATCTGCCAAAAGATCAATATTATCAATACAAATTGGATCTACTTGTTGGGACACGATCCGGAAATCGAATCACAACCGAAACAAAAGCGAAAAACGGGAGCGAAACAAATAGCGAAATGCGAAAGCCAATAGCAAAAACGAACTCGAATCACAAAGCAAAAGAATCGAAAGCGAAGCGAATACTCGAATCGAAATAGAATAACGGAAGTATCGAATGCGAAACAAAGTACGAATACCAAAATATGGAAGCAAAATACAAATCAGATTAATCAAAACATATGGCGGAGACAAATCAAAGCAGAACATATCTCCATGGTGGCTTCGGGCACTGATCAGGGTGGTGGTCGGATTTGGGTGCTTCTTCGTGGCCGTGGCGGTCCCATTCTTGTCAAGCTTGGCAGGTCTGATCGGAGGTCTGGCATTGCCAGTGACGTTGGTGTTCCCGTGTTTCATGTGGATCAAGATTAAGAAACCAAAGGTTTATAGTCCAATGTGGTTCCTGAACTGGGGACTAGGTTTACTTGGTGTGGTTCTAACAGCTGCTCTTATATCAGCTGGTATATATGTTATTATTGACAATGGCATCAAGTTTAGTTTCTTCAAGCCTCAGTAGGTTAGGGATGAGTGATACTATGAACAAAAAGAATAAAGAGAGAAGAGAGAAGGTAGTCTGGTAACTTAGGTAGTTATATATATATATATGTTTGTGTCTAATGTTTGTAACTTTTCACATTCAATTTAATGGTACCTAAAAAATAGAGATAGTAAAAAAGTTTGAGTGATCTGATTTGATATCAAATAAGTCTTAAGTTTAATTTAATAAGAAAGGAATTTGGGTATTTAAATTTGCTCGAATTCGAATTTAAAAAATTTCTTTTGGACCCGACTAGTGAAATTGGGGTTAACTAATTTATAACATCGAATCAACCTAACCCAAAATAAACAATCTAGATTTTGTGTTTCGAGAGAATGAATGTCTTTCATAAGAAATTAATCGAGTTTAAGCTCAAGTATGTGTGATCAATCGAACTCAAATAGGGATGACAAATCAACTAGGTTTAGTCAGACCTAGGTAAACAAGTAAAAGCTCGTACTTCAAATTGTGCTCGAGGTTAGAAGGATCAGTCTAACCAGGTTGGACCATTGTCTGGTCAAATGCCAAAATTAAACATGGTAAGAGACTAAGTGATCAAGAGCCTAAGGGAACTTTCGTAAATTTTTTATTTTTGTATTTTTGTAATAAGCCAATGGTGTAGCTTTTGATATGTAAATAAAGTTTTTCAGACTCTGTTGCTTTAGAAATGAAATGATAGATGAAAGTAGTTTCAATTGTGCATGTTCATTTTGACGTCCTTGTAACATGGTTGTGTAGAAGTAATAAGTTTGTTTTGATGTTTGATCGTCATGGACATGCCACCAATGTGGATTGATTCCTTATAAGAGTTCGTGAAAATAACCCTACAGGATAATACGCTCAAGTCTTATGAGATTACTCTCACGCTTTATGGTTTTCCCCAAGGGTTAGGTTCCACAAATTGGACCTAACAATTGTAAAGCCTAAAAAATCTAAAAAAGATTAAACCTAAATTGAGACATGATCAACTCAAACCAATCCCATTAACTTCAGACTAATCCAAGTGAGTGTTGGGCTTTCTTGCCATCCCTAAAAATACTTCATATTCTATTTTCTTATAGTATTAAGAGTCTAAAATATTTTTTCTCTTGATGTCAAACTTCAATAATTAACAACTTGTTCAAATAGTACCAACATTTCCTGCCTGCACAGGTAGCTCATTTGGTTATTAGAAAGGAAATTGGGTACAAGGTCTCAGGTTTGATCCGGCAGCGACAATGTGGGAATTCATCCAATGTGGTGACTCCTTGTGCGTACCGAACATTGGGCCATCTTTGTAAGAAGCGAAATTAGATCAGACCGTGATTTATCCCCTCACTACTCTGTCAGGCTAGGATGTGGAGGCGCCTAGGGTGGGCAATTCCACCTTTTGGGTGCAAGTACCAACGCTTCCTACCTATATCCAACGTAGGTACTACTTTCTTACTCTTAGTTCATGGTAAATTCAATCTAAATAAAGTCCTTCAAATTCCACAATAAATAAGAACCTTTTATCAATCCAAAATTTTGCTTATAATAAGTCACGTTTCTTTGAATTTTTGTTCAATATTTTTTAAAAAAAAAGTTAAACTGAATTAGTATAATGTGGAAAAGGTACAAGACAACATATATGAGGCAGCTTGATCACACTATACTATCTCAATGGTTTACTGCATAGAGTATTGGCTAAACTATTAGAACAATACTTAACATCAAACCATAGTTTTAAAAGCCATTATCATCCAAACCTAAGGATATTTCTAATCTCTAGGGTAGATGAAAGTACTAGGATTTTCCTTTGAATTTTCCAAGCTTGGGCTATACCAGGTTAACAAATTCTTGCATTCTAGTTAGAAGAGTAACTAAAGTAGAAAAGATAAATTGCCATTACTAAAATGGTAATAAGGTGAGGGTGGGAAATAAACCTAGCATGGGATTAAATGGATTTCGAAAGAGGTCTAGCAAAGTTGGCAGGAGAACATAGCAATGAAACAGATAAGCAAATAACAAGATTATTACCGAGGATCTTACAAAGAAGAGGGTTGAGAGGAGAAATTGAAATCTTTGGAATCGATCTAAGAGGGAATAGAATTTGACCAGGACTACCAGAGAAATGGATCATAAAGCAAGCATGGTAAACACTAAGGATTGAAAATAGAAGAACTTAGGTTAGAATTACCATGGGAAGTAGGAGATTTCGTGGTGTCCAACAACCATAAGGGAAAGAAGAGTGCATTTGATTTTTTCTTTATTTTTTTGTAAAAATTTAAATTGATCTTTTAAATTTGTATGACTTGCTTGGTGAAAAGTTTTTCAATATTTGGTAAATTCAATTTTTTGGTTAATTTATAATTTATTTAGTCCACCAATTTAACAATTTTTTCAATCTATAAAATTCTTTGACTCGCTTAATTAAAGAGATCTATAAAATCGTGAAATATTGTATTATGATTAATTAAACAAGTTGAGGTTTGTGGGTCTTAGTGTTATAAAAATAATAATCAAAAGTGACCAGTTCTCAAATTTACATATGAAAATACTTTGTGTTCTCCTTATTAATTGGCAATGAGAATACTAAATGTTAGTTCGATGGGATTCACAGAGACCTTTAGGAATGCTCACAATCCGTATAGCTAGCCTTTGGTCGATTTGAATGCATTTAACTTTAAGTAATGATTTTAGGTTTGAAGTTAGATATACTGTCCTATAAACGTTTGGTTTTTAAAATAAGTAGCATAGTAGACCAGTGGTTATTAAAATTTTAGTTTGATGAAAACACAAAATGATTTTAAATATATGAACAATACATACGGTTCCTAGTTGCCAAACTATATGGCTCAAGCTTGTCTTTCCTTTAGTGGCAATATCACCAAACAATATTAATTGTGAACATCACCAAACTTTTATGTAGTCGATCAAAAGCAACGGTACTTTATATATGGAAAGAGTGGAGGGAAATGCCTTCCTTTAGTTCTCCCAAAAAAAGAATTTAAAATGCTTATTAATGTAGGATGGAAATTTAATCAACTACAAAGAGACATAGCATGTGTTAGGAATGACTCACGACCAAAGCCAGGCCATATGTGTAGGAAGTAAATACAGCTGCATTTAGAGAAGCACCTCACATGCAAGACACACAATATGCACCTAAACTAGGTAACATCACATATTTCTTCCACAAAAACCAACCCTCTTCTCTCTTTAATTATTCTATCCTTTCTTTCTAACATCAACCACGTCTCATCATTTCTTTCTAACCTTCAATTACGTATTTTGCTACTTTTCAAATGGGAATTAAGTTTTGGCTTGTGCTCCTCCTCGCCGCCATAGCCATGGTGGTCGAGTGCACAATATGCGACGCTGAGATGAATCTTGCATCCCAATTCACCGGCGGGTTTATCGGTGATCACATCGGCAAAGGAGAGGAGATCATGATGGAGTCCGACATAAGCCGCCGACTTCTGGCTCAGAAGACTAGATACTTCAGCTATGCAGCTCTCAAGGCTAACGCAACTCCATGTCAGAAGAAAGGCAGATCTTATTTCAATTGCAGTGCACATGAGAAAGCTAACCCTTATACGCGTGCTTGCACTCACGTCACTCACTGCCAAAGATTCACTGACTAATCTCAACTCCTCTCAACACCTTGCCAATTGTTAAACTGAATATCTTTGCCAAGACTTAATTTTCCTTGTTCTTGTTTGTTTGCTTACTTGCCTGCGTGTTTCCAGTAGAACGATATTAATTACTTAAAATCATCGTTCCTAATTGTCATTTGACATGTAAGAAATAAAAAGTGGTCCTAATCACTTATAATCATCGTTCCTAATTACTTGCATTCTTATTCATCTGAATTAGAGGTCGAGTTGCAATCAAGGTTATATTACAATAAAAAACAAATTTGACATCTTTCTGGTTTGTATTGGTTGCTATAAACATATATATATTCATCAATTCAGATGTAAATAAAATACAATTGGAGTCGGTGTAGAATAGGATCTTTATCCATAGAGGTATGTGTTTGTCATCATATTCAACGATCAATCGTACACGCAAAAGGATCCAAAAAGCTACCTCGAGGACTCTTTATGACAAAGTTGAATCACACTCACAGACAAACGAAAATGAAATGGAATAACCGCATAAAAATTGTCTTCTACAGTTTTAAGTTCGATCATCTTTTTGCCTGTACTCATAAACATCAAAATGTGAAATTTACAGCCAAAATGCAGGGGGAGTAAAAGTTTACAACTATTTCATGCAGACTTCTATGGGCTAAAATCTTTCAACTCTACGACTTGATTTGAAATTTAGGAAAACACTAACTAGTTTATTAGTTTTTACGAGTTTAGGCCGTTCATGGCTAGGAATGTCAATTAATACTAAATAAAGTTGAGAATAAAAATCAACTAAAACGCATACTTGGTAAATTTAGCTTTCTAGTTTTATGCAGGTGGGCATATCACAAACCAGCTATCACTGTACATCACTCTCATCATTAGCCCTTCCTTAATACTTTGCAGAACAAGAATAACAGAATTATCGTTCGTTGCATGTGCAAGACGTAGTGAAACAGATGATTGCTAATAATGAGACAACAAAATCATTAATATGATAGCATTACGTAGGGGCAACAATTTAGCTCCAGGAACATTAGCTGAGAAGCCAAAGAAGAGGAGAGAATACCCGAGTACAAAATCCTCTTCCTTCAATCTCAGATAACGCAACCATGAACCTTGGAATTCAAATAGGAAAACATATAAGTTGATCAATAAGTCCATCACATTACTTTATCCATATAAGG
The DNA here is from genome assembly GCA_025434765.2 of Erythroxylum kapplerianum. Lineage (NCBI taxonomy): Eukaryota > Viridiplantae > Streptophyta > Magnoliopsida > Malpighiales > Erythroxylaceae > Erythroxylum > Erythroxylum kapplerianum. The sequence goes on along the minus strand of JANSVI020000610.1, from coordinate 383,823 downwards.
TGAATGTTTGAAACTTCAAAAGAACCACCATCTTCTTCGCGGACTCCTCTGCACCAAAATACATATCAAACATTGCACAAGTGAATGCATCATCATGGACTACAGCAACAACTACTCAAAAATTAGTTATATGTTACTGGGCATATGATAGGTCACCCTCCTTGGAACACAAAGCTCACCATAGCTGAAGGAGGTAAGGTATGATGATATCATCTTCAGTAAACAAGTCGAGCATAAGATATAATCATGAATGTATATTGAACCAGGGCAATAAAATGCCCAGTTCCGAAGAGATTTTACAAAGAATCAGCAAAATCTGCTGCTATACCAGAATAGAACACAAACAGAAGAAAGAATAGGTAAGCAAATAAGAAATTGATTCTCCGATTGCTAGTGGCAGGGCCCAAAAGTTTTGCAGCCCAATCACAGCAACTTAATTATACAAATTCTAAAAGAATAAGGGCAAAACCTTTTTATCCTGATTTGGTGATTGTAGAACAATAGGCCTAGAAAGGACAGCATTGTCAATGTTCTGCAAGAAAGGTCGAACCTTCTCCTCCAGCATTTCATTCAACTACAATTCAGAATAGATCATATAGAACAGGGCAAATAGCAGATGCGAGTGGAAAATTTTTTTCTAAAGAAGTGCAGAATAGCTTTGAGAAAGCTTATTCAGATACAAATATGAAGTACAACCTTTGAAACTAAATTAGTTTCACCATGAATAAGGTATGTGCCATGGCTTTTATGTGCCCAAATGCCTACAAATTATTGGAGTTTATATTTTTCAACGCCAGCTTTTTGACAACAAAGCTAAGAAAACCTCATATAACTCCATTCATAAATAAGAAACAGAGCAGTAAACTCATTTCTCTGTGATGTTACGATAGAGATCTAGAGATCCATTAACTGTCTCGAGATTCATTTCAAATAGCAAACACATGCAAGCTGGTTATCTGATATAACACAGCATTATCAACCCAGAAGCATAAGTTCACAAATCTGCCACCCCACTATAAAATTATGTAATTTACCCCAATTGAGTATTCATAATCAATGTATCAAAGACTTGCATGTTACAAGAATGCAGAACTTTTGAGACTATTGTGAAAAATACGGCTATCTAAGTACTTGTAACCCTGTTGTAATATATTGCCCAATCCAGTTCAGGGGTAATATGTTGTGCCAAGACTATTTGTCACATGTTACTATGGGTCAGACATTGCCTTCAAAGAAATTGAAGAAGCCTATTTAATGCCTTTGAAACTACTCTGTTACTCCAGCAATATTGCATATAAAATCAAAGTTAGTCGTTTATGAGTGAACCAAAGGTATTGAGATTGATTGTCATTGCATTATGAAAACTATTGGAGGAGGAACTTGTGATTTCTTTTGTCAGTTGAAGTGATTAACTAACCATTCTATTTACAAAACCTTTGAGAGGAACTCAAGTTGAAAATGTTTAAAACAAGCGTGGTCACATGACATTTATGCACCAATATGAGGAAGAATGTTAAAAATAAAGATATTTATGAAATGATACTGGTAACCCTGAATTTACCCCCAAAAAAAAAATGATACTGGTAGCCCCTATTATAATCTAATATTAAATACACACACACACACAAATAAGCATATGAGTACCTTAAGCCACATTCTTCCAATCTCTCTCACTCTTTACGATAATAGAGACCTTATACAATAGGCTACACTATTGGGTCAATTTATTTAATTCCAGGGCACATTTACAAGTGAAGGTTATACTTCAATCCACCAGTCGAGTGAATCCTCAACAAAGAATATAATAGAGGAAAAAAGATGCAAACATCACCAACCTTGTCTTGACGCCATTTAGTTTCCCATTGTGCATCCAAAATCTTATCAGCGATTTCTCTTTGTGCATTAAGAAGAATAGTCATCTCATAGAATTTTTGGGGACTTTTAAGATCTTCCGCACTCCAGGATGATGCTTTCAATGGTAGGTCCAACTCCTGCAAAATATCAATATTTTCTCATGAATTGAACAAACTTCTTACTTCAGTATCCTATTAACTTTTAAATGTCCCTCTCCATCCCCCCCTCTCTCCCTGTGAAAAGTTGTATCTCCAACCACAATGGATGGACAAATAGACGCTTTTTCAAATACCAATCGTTCTTTTCTTCCCAGTTATTGGCATGATAAATATACCTGCCATAACTTAAGAACTGGAAGACTTCCAGAGAGAATAGCAACTACTTACACCCCAGTTTTGTGGTCGTGGTGGAGGATCAAGCTTCATGACCTCTGCCTGCAGTGCCTTCTTGGCCTTATAATATGAAAAATTTTTCACAACAACAGGATCTTCTCTGGCACGGGCAGGATCTATGGAGATCAAAGCCTGCAAATGGCAAATATGTTCTGATCAGAACTCTGGAAAATAATTTTCCTGAACAAGGAAGAGTTAAGTACTAATAAAAACCCAACAGACTCTTAGCAATATGAACATAAATGTGCCCTTAGCTTTTCCACCACACAATCAATATGCATTTCTCAAGTGCTTCAAGACAAATAAAGTTAAAGAATAACACTTTAAAAAGATATAACCAGGTAACGACATCAGTTAGTCAAAATTAATAATGCATACACTACAACATTGAGCACTTTCTCCATGTAAACAGTTTACATCTTATAATAAATATGATTACACCCAGAGAAAACGCATAATATATTACAATTCATAGCACAAGGAAACTAATTTAGCATACGATAACATAACATCATCTTACTTCTTGCAAGTGCTCCCATCCAGGCTTTCGCTTGGCTACAGCATCATGTAATTGATTATACCGCATTGATTCCTATATCAATAAAAATCAAACAGGATAAAACTTGTTTGCCAAACTATTACAGGAATTGGCATGCATGTAAGTATTAAAAAATTATTGATTCACTTAGATTGGCTTATGATTTTGGTATTTAATAAAGTTATGGTGAAGTACAACTTGTATAAAATAGCATATGTTAGATATAGTATTGGCCACTTCTGCAAATTTCAGGGTGAGGCTTCAAGCACCAGGTCAAAATAACGAGGAGATTAGGCAGGAAACTTCGATTCATGGTGATAGCAACAATAAGTTTAATGTCATGCCATCCAGAGCCTTACCTAATCAATGGCCAGAAGCATGATATAAATGATTATCACAAATCCCTCACCTAAAATTTCACATGGAATACTGTTCGAGCTAACAATATTCATAGGATAGATAACAGTTCTGTACAGCCGAGTTGGAAAAATAGAGGCACGTACAACAGCAGAGACTTGTGTTAGCAGCAGTTCATCCAGTTTGGTGGCTTCAACCAAACATTGAAATATTTAAGATCTAGTAAATGCAGGAATAAATATTTTTATTGCTTCTCTCAGTGACATGCTTCAACCTTAAAAATGGTTCTAGGCAAAAAAGAAACAATTAGCAGCTACAATATGCACTCCATTTATATATTTAAAAGGGGATAGAGATGCAAAGACCAAATATTAAATATTGAAACGAATTTTGAACCGAAGGATAATCCAGGAAAATTTGAAAAGTATAAAATGGGTTCAGGAAACAGAGGGATAAAGAAGCTATTTGACAATATACCCTGTACTGCCACCAAATTTTCTGCCTGACATCATCATCATAGTCGAGTCCACCAACAATCTGAGGTAATGAAAACAACCAAAACGCAGCAATGCTGGGATCTCTCATGCTGTCAACTATATGCTGAAATAGCAACCACAAAGGAAACTAATCCTTAGATTCAAATAAGATGGCAAATTTGCACATCATCTGCTGACATATACTACATTCTATGAACAAAGTTAAATCATGTAAGAAACTTAGCATAGTTATGAAATGCATTCTATATTATGATCATACTATCTTGAAACATCAGAATTAGCTAATATTTTCCTACTACTATAAATAGAGGGCTAAAACCTAGTTAATAAAAAGTATTTCTATTGTCTATTTTCTCTTCTACACAGCATCAAAGCATTAGAAACCCTAAAGAAAACCAATGTCGATGGCTGCTATAGGGCGTGAACAGTACTAACGTGGTACTATTCACAGCACCCTGCTGTTCATTGAAAAGTTACGGGTTTTAAACTGATAGAGTGATAACCTGGACTAAGATATCAACTTCACTTATAAATGTTGGAGAACTCAATACCGTTGCAGATTTTATTGAAACTCTTCCTGAAATCAATTTTGCTAGTGATGATTTAAGCGTGTCTCCACAAAACTCTTCAAAGGATGAAGACTCTATGATAGTTTGGGTAAGCATCTCAACAAAAATCTTCTTAGGTTGAAACTTTATGATAAAAATTGCCAAGAATGAAGACCTGTAGATGAAGGTTTCAAATCCACGTAGAAAATTGTATGAATTTAGGGTAAAGGCAATTTGTAACAAACTGAAGCATCTATGTTTCACTTGCGAGAAAGCGCTAGATATTTAGCATATTATGTTATGGATTCTGATAAAAGTATCCCATGCGAAATAGTACTATTTTGGAATATTAAAGTTAGCTTGTATTACCCTGCTATTATAAGTAGGAAGCCTAAAACCTAGTTAACAATAAGCAATTGTGTCTAGCTTTCCCTTCTACAAAT
>JANSVI020000609.1:135308-145460 GCA_025434765.2 Erythroxylum kapplerianum | reverse complement strand
GTACCTTATGACTAGTTATAAAATGCTCATACAAATAAAACCAAACTCTTTTGTTTTATTAATAATAAATATTTTCATTACAAAAATAACTGGAAGAAGATTAAGTTATATATAAATACACTTGCTTTCTAGGGCACTATATTATTATTGACAAAACTTAACTATGCTAAGATGTTATCTCTTTTAAAAATCATCAATTATAATTTTGGCATTAAATTTTGTATAGTTGTTAAGAATAATTATTAAATCTTTAATAGAAATTATTTTTTGTAAATTTATAATTAGAAAACATTTTCAAATGTTCCTAAATTTTATAATTTTGGCACGAAATATTCACATATTTTCTTAAGTATCTTGCTTGATCTCTCTTGCTAAATTATCTTATTTTAATTATTTGTGGTATCTTTTTAGTTAGTTATCAGACCTTGAATGATATTATTCAAGAATTAGAGAGAATTTGAAGCAAGAAAATATAATTCATAATTAATAGAGCAAAATGGTTTGGTCTTACTAATGTGCTATCCCGTGTGATGGAAGGCTCAAGTGTAGTAAGTAAGACCTGAATTATCATAACCCGGTACCATATCGGGCTCATAAAAACCGTTGTATACCCACACTAAAGACACTCATAGTATCTTTAATCTGACAATGCAAGGCTAACTAAATATCTCCCTTTTTTTGAAAAATTTGGGCAGTACAATGGCTATATTATAAAAATCCCAAAACCTGCAAACCATTTTAAAACACATTTCTATATTTACATCAAAAATTTTACCATAACTTCAGGACTTTGAAGTCCACTCAATGCAATCTCAACAACAATATCAAAACTTCATACATAAAGTCTTTTATAACTACAAACAGTCAAGAGTTAAATTTATATAAGCATAGAGTATATCAACATAACCAATCTAATAAAAATAGTAAAATAATTCACGAGCTACTATGCAACTAAAGTACAAAATAGAAACTACCTACATGTGGTAATATCCCAAAAATGTCAAAAGACCGCACAATCCACTCAGAGCTTCAAGCTCACTGACTTAACCTGCATGGTTGGAAGGCGGAGTGGGTGAGTACACTATGTACTCAGTGAGTAGGAAAAACATATATTGTAAATAGAACTCGATACACACCAAGATGGTATAAATAACCTATGAGGTGAACATATGACGTATACTAGTTAGGAACCATATAGGCTTAGCTTCGTAATCACCCATCCGGTGATCATAGGTTATAGATCCAGTACACAAAAGCAAAAAAACATCACATGTATAAATCAAATCTCATCAGAAAACAAATATAAAGATAATCCAAAACAATATTGTGTGACACCATTAATCGGCCAAACTAATGTGCACACCCATGTAGAGAGATGAGACAAAATTTACCTATACTTTCCTTTAGTGATATCTTCAAATCCTTTGAGAATTTCTCAAATATAATGATAGATTTGAGTTCCTTAACCCCAAATTAGCTTGGAATACTTTGATTTGAATTGAAGGATCAAAAACTTGGTGAAAATTAAGTGATGGCCGAAACTTCCTCTTCTCCTCCTCTTTTCTCCTTTCTTCTCCTTTGTTTTAATTAAAACAAAGTGTTTTAATGTCCAAGTAACGAGTTTCATGGCCACACACATGAAGAATGGTCTAGAATATGACTATTCTTTGACCAAACATGGTGAATTTATCATTTTGCCCTTAGATTATATGAAATTACCATTTTACCCTCCAAACTTTTCCTAAATTTGCAATTAAGCCCAAAATTTGGGATCACTAAAAATTTTATTTTTATTTTGATCCTTGGACTTTTGAGAATTATAATTAAGTCCCTTCACTTTATAAAATTACACATTGGTTCATCAAGAATTGAAAAATTACGTTTAAGTCCTTTGACTTTTTACAATTGGCAAATAACCCTTTATGTACATTAATCTTTCCAATTAAGCTTTCTAAGTGTCCAATAAGTCCTAAATCATGCCTAATCACCTCTAAGGCATTTGAATACATTTAACTCAACTACCATGATCTTATCCATCCAATGAACTCGGTTTTACACATTTAGAAGCTTATATGTCAGAAATCTCCAAGATTTTGTATACTGATGAACTCTAAGTTTAAGTAAGATCATATAACATTGTAAACCACTAACATATATACCAAAAGGATTTAAATACACCTTTCAAATCATATACACGCATGTATATATCTATATACAGTACCAAGTACAAAACAATATGAAAGGGCTCAGAGAGTCCAACGTTACATAAACCACTGTCGTGTAGGAGAATGTGTGCAAATCAGAAAGACATAGAAAGATCCATGACTTGGAGAGATGTTTATACTAAAGGTCATATCTTTCGCTTAGAAAATTCACTAAGGCCAACAATTTAGGCCACAATCATGTACTAGTAGTAATAAAACATATTTAAGGAAAACGCCTAATTTTTGTAGAACTTAATAATAGTATTTTGAAGAAAACACATCTTTGAAACATCTTCTTCTCTTTAGAAGTTAGGGTTCGCTGTCAAGAGGCTTTCTCAACCCTAATTAATTTATTTTAAGTTGTTTTTTTACTATAAAGTCAAGATCTAGAAATTATCTTAATAGATCAAGCTATCGAGAGTTCATCTAGAATTAATTCTACCATTATTTCTCTATTCTTTTTTCTTTCAATTTTATTGTTTTGAAGATATTTTGTGGCTAAACACCTATTTTATATTAAGAAGAAAAGATAAAAATTATATTTGTATGGATTAATTTAATTTAGTTTATGACATAAGATATGTTTTTTAAATCTTAATTCACTTATATACAACTTGAGAGAGTTTGCTTATGAGTAGATTGTGGTTAGGTAGAGGGTGTTAAATAGAGGGTTTAAGGGAGACCTATGTGATTTTCCTACTATTAAGCTAGAAGCTTTTATGGGATTTTATGAAGCTTAATGCATTCAAAGCAGTGTTAACACTAGTATAAATATGCCTTAACTAATTGAGGAGTAAATAGCTATATCCTTAAAGAATGCAATTTTACTTTCTAATAGAAGTTCTTTAAAAGTTGTAAATTAATGTCCCCTTTACAGATGCTTGGAAACAAATTCCCTCTTATATTAAGTTTTTTTACGGAGATATTATCTTATAAAAGGAAGTTTTAAGATTGTGAAATTGTAGCTTTGATTGAATAATGTGTAATTCAAAACAAATTGCTTTCAAAACTTAAAGATCTTGGTGATTTATTTTTGTATTATTAGTGATAAGAGCTTTAATCATGCTTTATGTGATTTAGAGGCAAATGTTACTCTTATGCCCTTATCTATTTGTAAAATGATCAAGTTGGATGACTTGAAACCCACTACCAATCTCTTATAATTGGAGAATTGTTCTATTAAGTGTTTAGTAAGTGTATTACAGGATGTACCCATCAAGGTCCTTAAGTTTTTCATTATACTGATTTTTTAATTTAGAGATAGAGGAGTATAATCAAATCCTATCATTTTCTTTGAAATCACTTCCTACCTATAATTGGAGCTACTATTGATGTTAAAAGTAGAAAGCTTTCCTTAAGTGTTGGTTATAAAAGAGTAGAGTTTAATTTGCCTAATTGGTTCATGATTAATTTGGTGAGGGAGAAGCTTGCTAAGCATAATTTAAGTTACCTATTTAAAGAGTGTTTAGTAAAGGATGGCTCCCTAGGTAATGAGAATATCGTGATGTTTTCACTTCTTCCAACTTTCATGATAAAAGTTGAGAAGTTAAAGGTTCAATGTAGGCCTTCATCTCTTGAATAAGAGAAAGCTCTTTATATAGAACTTAAACCTCTTCCTTCCACCCTCATGCACGAATTTGTTGGCCTCGATTCCATCTACATTATGATTATAGGTCCTTAGATGGCATTGAAATTTATAGTTTATATTATTAATGATATCTAAGGCATCAACTCATCCATTTGCATACAAGAATATTGTTGGAAGATGATTACAAGCCCTCTATTGAGCACCAAAGAAGATTGAATTCCAGCCTAAAAGAAGTGGTTAAAAAATAGGTGCTCAAATTACTTAATATTAGGATAATGTATCCTATCTCTAATAATGATTGTGTTACCTAATTCAAGTAGTTATTAAGAACGGTTATGGTAATGATTAAAAATGAGAAATAATGAATTGATCACCCACCAAAATAGTGATAGGTAATAGAATGTGCAACGACTATAGAAAGTTGAACAAGGAAACCCAAAATGATCAGTTCCCCTTCTCTTAATTAATCAAATGCTTGAGAGGTTACCAAAGCATTCTTATCTCTATTACTTAGAAGGTTATTTTGGTTTCTTTTAAATTCCTATTCATCCTATTAATTAATAAAATACTAAATGTACATATCCTTATAGTACATTTTTTGATAAGAGAATCTTTTTAGTCTTTATAATGCTACTAATACTTTTCAACTTTATACAATGGCTACTATCTTTAATCTTATTAAGTATAGTATAAAAGTGTTTATGGATGATCTCTTTATATATGACATTACTTTTCATTAATGTTTAAGTATTTTTTCTAAATTGTTGTAGTAAAGTGAAGAAGTTAACCTGGTTTTGAATTAGGAGAAATTCCATTTCATGGTAAGGGAAGGCATTGTTCTTGGATATTTGGCTATTAAGCAAGGGATTAAGGTTAATAAAGCAAAATTAAAGGTGATTAAGATGCTACTACCCATCTTTGTCAAAGGCATAAGAAGTTTCTTGTGCCATGCCAGTTTTACTAGTTTCTTGTAAAATATTTTTCTAAATTTACTAAATCTTTGACTAACCTATTTTTTTGAGGATATTACTTTCAATTTTAAATAAGAGTGTATTAATGTTTTTTAGAGGTTGAAGGAGGCCCCCTTATCACTTCCTCAATTATCCACCTATAGATTTGTCCTCCTTTTTAAGATCATGTGTGATGTAAGTGATTATGCAATTGGAGCATGTTTTAGGTAAAGGAAGGATAAGAAGGTTTATGTCATCTACTATACAAGTAAAACATTGGATAAGGCTAAAGTGAACTATGCTACCATTGAGAAAGAGCTGCTAAAAGTGGTGTTTGTTATTGAAAAATTTTGGCTATACTTGGTGTGCTTGAATGTTATTGTCTACACCAATCATTCTACTATTAAGTATCTCTTAACTAAAAAGGATGATAGGAACATAGTGATTCCACAAATCCTTCTTCTTTAAGAGTTTGACCTTGAGATTTTAGATAAGAACAAAACTGAAAATTTATTGGTAGATCATCTTTCTATATTGAGACAAGAGTTGAACAAAAATGAAGAAGAAGAGCTATTTATTAATAATCTATTCCCTGATGATCAACTATTAGCGACCTTAAAGTTAGAAGCTTCATAGTTTACTAATTTTATGAGCTATACTACATGCAAAATTCTACCTCTTTATTTGAACTACCAATAAAAGAAGTTTTTTTTATGGGCATAATTATTGTTGGGATGAACCTTTTCTCTTTAAGATGTTTTTTGAGATTTTTTTAGGTCTATCCCATACGATTGGTTAGAAAGAATAATCTTTCATTATAATGCTTCATCTATAGTGACCATACTATGAATTAAAAAACTACCACTAAGATTCTCCATGTAGGCTTATATTGCCCCACTCTCTCCAAAAATATTCATAGGTAGATAACCACTTATGATTGATGCCAAAAACTTGGTAATATTTCAAGAAGAAATGAGATGACTATTTAACAATTCTTAAAGGTCAAGATCTTTGATATTAGGGGAATAAACTTTCTTAGTCCTTTCTATCATCATGTGGCAATAAGAACATCCTTATAGTGGTGGATCATGTGTCTAAGTCAATGTAAGAAAAAGTGGCTGGTGAAGATGGTTTGCATTGCATAGATTCCCAATTTAAGGTTCATTCATGAAAAACAGGATAACTCACAAGATTGTCTTATGATATCATTTTTAAATAAGTGGCCAAGTTGAGTTTTTGAACTAAGAAATCAAAAGCACACTTGAGAAGATGTTTCTAGTTGAGGAAAGATTAGGCATTAAAGCTAGATGAAGCATTATTGGACTATCATACCACTTATAAGATTCCCATTAGTATGATGCTAATCAAATTAGTGTATAGGAAGTCCTGTCACCTCCTAGTTAAGTTAGAGCATAAGGCCTTTTAAGTGATCAAAACATTTGACTTTGATTTGAAGCCTATTGATGAGAATAAATTACTTTTAACTCAAAGAGAATGACATGTGAAGGTTAGATGTTAAAGAGAATGCTAAGATGCACAAGGAGAAAATCAAGTACTAGCATAGTAAAAACATCCTCTGTAAATAATTTTACAAGGGAGATAAGATATATCTTTTTAACTCTTATTTAAAAAATTTTCTTGGAAATTTAAAGTTAAGGTGGTTCTTATTACATGAGTGCAAGGTTTTTTTTTCCTATGGAGAAGTTAAAATGGGGAGAAAAAAATTTGAGCCTTCAAGGTGAAAGGTAATGATTGAAGCTTTACAAGGTGGGAGATCAAATTGAAAAAAAAATTCATGTCTTTTCTAGGCCTATCTTATTTTCCTAGTGATTAAAAATAAAGGGTGTCAAGTTCACGACCTTAAATGAATGCTTATTTAAGCAACCAAATGTTTATTTGTTTTTAATTTTTCATTTAAGTTATTTTTACTAGTGGTTTTTGGTGTTGTTTAGTGTTAAATGTATGGTTTGAAACAATTTTTGTTGAATCTTTACTGACTTCTCATTGATAAATGCTTATGATTAGTTCAATATGAATTTTCATGTTCCTAAGTTAACACTATAATAATGTTTTCTCATGTCCACTCCAGTGTTGAATTACATCAATTTGCAATAGAGAAGTTGAGAGCAACAATTTTGGACATGGTAATATGGTTTAAGCATAATTGATACACTCATATTTTTATATATGTTTAGGACTTAATTCAGAGTTATTTATATTCATTTTATGTTCATCTATGGCTGACTTATCATGTTTTATCATTATTCGAGGTTCGTTGATGCAAAGTGCATAAATGAAACAAATAGACTTGAATTGCACTGTTTTTGAGTTTCTGGCAGACTTGACCTCTAGTCATTGTGGGATTTTTATCTTGAGATTGGATTAGCCAAAAATTCTGAAATTTCATACTTAAATTCTTGACTCATTGACGAATTTTTTAAGACCAATTGTAGATTTTTCTGAGCTGGAATTCAGAAGAAATAAATTAACAAAATTCATGTCATATTTTGGATAGCCAGAATGACCTTTCAACAATTTTTGAGCTATAACTTTTGACTCAGATGGCGAAATCCTGTGATGCAAGTCTCATATTGAAGCTAACTTAAAGACAAAGATACCAGTAAAAATTAACATTTAATTTTTCTGCACTGTTGAAATTGACCTTAAAAAATCCATTTCACAGCTAGCATCCAAGAAAAAACAAAGGATTGCCTCCATTTTATTCAAGACATGCAGCAGCCTGTCCAATCAAGCAGCCATCGAAGAAGAAAAACTCAATTTAGCCTCCACTTGACAGCAACACATTCATGCCAATCCAAAGAATCAGCCACCATTTTTTGACTGCAGCCTCCACATCTCCACTTTCCAGCTCACATTCCATTCACTCACCAAACTTCACGCCTCCACCAACAAAACAGCCAAGCCTCCATATTTCACACACAACAAGACACCATTCATGCTACACTCATTTTCAAGCCTCCATTTCCGACTAACCAAGCTACCTTCTACCATCACCAAGAAGCAATAATCCAAGCCACACACCAACACCCAATCAGCACTCATGGCAACCTCCACTCTTGTTTACTCTCCATCAACACACCTTAGCCTCCATTCTTCACCACTTCACCAAGATTCCATCCACCAAAACTCTTCACGTAACTCCCAACATCTACCAACGCAAGCCATTCTTCATTTTTATCCATCACCACTAGCAGCCTCTAGACTTGAAGGAAGCAACCAAGCTACTCCAACAGCCAACCAATGCCTACCCTTCCACCAAAGCATCCTCCATTTAACACTTCAACACAATTTCCACACTCCAGCAAAAACAAAGTAGCCCATCCATGCACAACATGTAGACAGCTCCATTTATTCACACATCAACGCCACTCTCACTCAGGCAGCATTGTCTTCGAAAGCTTTCTTCATTCATTGAAAATCAAAAAGCCTCCAGTGGATAACTAGGCAGCTACGCAAGTAGAGAGGAGAGCATTTTTATTCTGCTGCATATTTAAGTTTTGTTCTTCATTTATTTTTGATTCCTTTATGAGTTTGCCTAAGGTTTATATTTTTGGATTGCTTGGCATGATGATTTGTGGCTAAAACTTTAATTTCTCTTAGGGATTTGATATTTTTGTTGATGCTTTAATATTAAATTTTGCTAGAATCCATGACTGAATATTCATATGCTTGTTGCTTTTTTCTTGTATTTATTTGTTATTCCTTTGGATTATTGAAAATTATCTTGGTACAAATTCACCTTTGAAAAAAGGGAGTTTTTGCTAGAAGATTGAAGGAAATTTCGACTAGGATTTTCTTGTGAGTTGGGAGACTCAAGAAACTTAGGAGGTGAAAATTAAAATTTTGGAACTTAAGAAATTCTAGGAAAAACTTAAGTAAGGGATTACTAAGTGACATCTAGAGCGGATAAATTAATTCATCTTTGAGAAAAGGGGATTAATTACTCTTAAAATTCACCTACAAGGATATAATATTTCAGTTGTGGAGAATAACTAATTCAATATTAAGGTTGCCAAAAATATCATTCCCTAAGAGAAAGTCATTCCCCTTTGCCATTAAAACTTTTAATTAGTAAATTGATGCAATCTTGTATTAATTAATTACTGCACAAATTTGTTATATTCATAGTTATTTTGGTCGCATTGAATTGGGTAGTTGTTTAGAAATTTATTTAAGTTAATTTTGTTTAAAAAAAGAAAAAAATTTCTTTATATTAATTTTAATTTTCTAAAATTTCATCCAACCTGATTTCAAATACCGTTAGCTAGCGTAGTATTGAATTTTCTCATAATCTCTATGGACACGACTAGGTTCTTACCGATTTATTACTCACTTCAACGACCGTGTACTTGCGGTTCACAAACACTTAACTTATTTCATGTGTCGAATTAAAAATCTACCTGCAGGATTTACACAATGAAACCTTATAAGCTTACTTAAAGTGCATCATCATTCTCTATACCGAGATATGGATTCCATCATTAATTAATATTTCACAAATATAAATTACCTTTGTCCAATTCACCGAGTATTATTGTCCCGATAATTGAAACTCACTCTTTAATGAATTAAAGCACAAGACAATGTATATTTGCTCATATTAACTAAATCAAGATTAAGAACATAAATCTTATTCTAATGCCTCAGGAATATGTTTTAATAGTCAGTATAAAATAACTATTCTCAACTTGGTCCAGTTAGATACACACAAAATGTACTAACACAATTATTATTAAATATATATTGAAATTTTTTTCATATTATGCAAATCTCCAATTGAATACAATTAAATAATTGTTTAAATAAAAACATCTAAAGACTATACTATTACATTTGCATGGTTAATAGTATTTATCTATTAGGCATATGTCATCAAGTGGGTTTAGATAGTTTACTCAGTGCATGTACATTTAAGTAATTGTAGGATAATTTCTTCAACGAGTCCTTAGAGAAGAATGCTTGTGGTTTAAGTATTAATAATGAATAGGTTGTTCATTGATTAAGAAGACTACAAAAGTGGCTAGGATCTACACCTTCAATCTATTGTACACTTTTTTGTCAACAAATATCTTAACTTTATAAATATTTTTCTACCATTTGTCTCACTTTTATGAATGACTATAATGCTTGGTTTTATCTCCTCACATCTTATTTTTTTTGATATGATTTGGATGCTTTGTTACATTAAAGGAACTCTTTTTTGAATATCACTTATTTGCTACCTCCTCTTTGGTATTATCTTAGTTATTTTGATGTTGACTAAGCTGGTGAACTAACAAATCCTTATTCTACCACTAATTATTATTTCATCTTAAGTAGTTCTCTTTTCTCTCTATTTAAAAAAAGTTAGATGTTATTGTTCAATCTAGGACCAAGTTTGAATATTGTA
>JANSVI020000607.1:366894-388831 GCA_025434765.2 Erythroxylum kapplerianum | reverse complement strand
ATTGAGATGGTGATGTTGTGCGCGATTGGATCTAAACACCATGAACAACAAAATACTTAAGTATTTTCTTCATGTCATGGTGTTGTTAACATTGATGCTACGCGAACTACTTCATTTGCACCTCTATGGTGTTCAAGCAATCTGCCATACTCTTATTATTTTTTGACACTATGTTAAACACTTTCTCTCATCCTCCTCGGTTTCTTAACTGGATGAGACTTCTTGTTGGTGTTATGTTATAGTAGAACTAGAGCTCACTTGTCCAGTCTTGCATTTCACTTATAATTTTGAGCCAATATCTTGGAGTTCCATTCCAAAGACCTCTAAGATCTAAGCTCGTCTCAAATGTGTATGACTTAGAAACTCAAGAAATATAACAATTAGTCCATAAAGAGAAACACCATGAAATTGAGGAAGCATATTAATAAGAAAACTAATGTCAAGATAGCTAACTTTCTTATTAAGAAAAGTAACTATTATTTGAAAAACGTAGGTTAATGTACAAACTTAGATCTTATGATCCATGTACCAAAGTATGAATACATCTTTAAGAAAACACTTGTTACTCTAAGTTTTGACAAACACAGTGTGACACATAAATTTATGCAATAACAAATGTTCAGGATTAATAATAACATTATTATGTGCATTTTTTTACAGAAAATTCATCCAACACTATTAATTTCTTCCAATATTGATCAGCATGAAAGTTTCCACAATTTTTAATAATTTTCAATTTCAAAAACCCATAAATTTCATCCGTAATATCATAGTCCAAATTATTAGAGTTTCCTCCCAATATAAACCAAAAATTATTTAATTTCTGCGGATGAAAATGTAAAGTTGTGTAAAATTCAAGGGTTAAATCCTCATAAACAGAAAAATCAAAATGAATAAATTTTTCCCGACGAATTTTTGCAATCGAAGTCTCAATCTTTTCTTTCAAAGCTATATTTACTAAGAGATTGAAATCAAAATATCGTGGTGCAGCAACAATTCTTGAACAAAAGGTTTAGAATCTTATACCTTCTTCTTCCGAGAAGATCAAAAAATGTGCTCCAAAATCCTTAGCCCTATCACGTGCACCATTCCCCCCACAAATTTGCTTTCCCTTTTGGTTTTAAGCGATTGGAGACTTACTTGATTGTTAGAGCCATGAGGGTGTAACGTTCATGACAGAATGATGCAACCATTTCCATGCACGATCATGACACTTTTACAATCATGACATAGCTAGAATTATCCATTCTTACCCCGTTTTGATTGATTTCCTTTATATATCCCCAGGAACTTGTTCCGTAACTTATAACAACTTCAAAAATATGAAATTTAATAGTCCAAATCACTCTAAGCACATTAAAATAGGAACTTACAAATATTAATATTCAAGAAAAACCTAACTACATAACGTGCTAATTTATAGTCATTAGCTTGATCTTTCATGACTCAAATCTTATTTAATGAATTAAAAGGAAAGAAACTACTTCCCTTTATAATGAAATGATTCCTCCAAGATACAATTTACGTCTTTTTCCATTCACCTTGAATGCTTCCTTATTATGGCTCTCCAATTCTAAAGCTTCATAGGCAAATATATGGGTTACTTTAAAAGGCCCACTTCATCTTCATTTGAGCTCTCTGAGAAACAACTTCAATCTCAAATTAAATAGTAAAATTGTATCTCCTACTTTGAAATCTTTTTTCTTGATATGAGAAGCATGCAATTTCTTAACATTTTCCTTATACAACTTGGCATTCTTATATGCATTCAGTCTAAGCTCGTCAAGCTCATTCAACTGTAGAAGTCTTTCTCACCTACTTGGTTCCAATCAAAATTTAAAACTTTTGTTGCCTAATATGCTCTATGTTCTAACTCCACAGGTAAGTGACAAGCATTACCATAAACAAGCCAAAATGGGTTTATACCAATTAGAGTCTTAAGGCGATTCGATAGGCCTATAAAGCATCATCCAGCTTTAATGCCTAATCTTTCCTTAAACTGCTTATCATCTTCTCTAATATTCTTTTTAACTCACAGTTAACAACCTTAATTTGTCCACTTATTTGTAAGTGGTATATAGTGGCAACATGATGGTAAACTCTATATCTTCTTATAAGAGCATCGAAAGATTTATTACGAAAATGTTCTCCTCCATTGCTAATTATTGATCATGGAACTCTAAATCAATTAAATAGTATCTTGATAAATTTTTTCACCACCATCATTCGTTAGAATTGTCGTTGTTTTAACCCATTATGATAAGTAGTCCACTCTAACTAAAGTATACGTGTTGCCTATAGAGGATGGGATTGGTCCCATGAAATTCAATATCCATACATCTAACACCTCCACTTTCAAAATGTTAGACAATGGTATCTTATCTCTCTTCGAGATGTTCCCTACTCTTTGACATTTATCACATTGTGCAATAAAATCTTGAAACAAATTTGTCTAATAAAAACCACATTCCAAGACTCACATCACCATCTTATTTTCTCTATAATGCCCAGCATAGATGGATTCATGACAATTTGTTAGTACGTCTAACATTTCTTCCTCTATAACATATTTTCTTATTAGTCCATCAGCACATATTCTATAAAGGATTGGTGCATCCCATAAATAATGAGTACAATCATATAAGAAATGTTTCCTCTATTAATAAGAAAAATCTAAAGGAAGGATACCATCTGCAATATAATTTACTATATAATCATACTATGGTACCATAAGGCAGTTTAGCAAAATCAAGGTTTCATTAGGGAATCGTTCACTACTGTCCTCACTTAGTTGTAATTCCGCTCCTTCAAGACATGATAAGTAGTCAGCTACCATATTTTTTGCTCCCTTCTTATCTCTATTCTCAATATCGAATTCTTATAAAAGCACAAATCATTGAATGAGCCTCGATTTTATGTCTTTCTTGATAAAGAGATATTTAAGCACCGCGTGAATGGTAAAAATGATCACCTTAGATCCCAAGAGGTAAGATAAAAATTTCTCACATGCCAACACCCTTGTTAACAACTCCTTTTCAGTAATGGTATAATTGATTTGGGCCCCTATCAATGTCTTCCTTGTATATTAAAGTAGCCTTTTGTCCTTCCTTTATCCTAAACACAACCTATAGCTTGGTCGCTAACATAGCATATGACTTCAAATGGTAATGAACAATCTAGTTATGTTAAGATTGGTGCTGAAATTAACGTCTCCTATAATCTATTACATGTAGATAAACAAGTACTGTCAAATAAAAAGCACATCTTTAACTAAGAGATTTCTAAGAGGTCTAGCAATTAACAATAAATGCTTAATTAAGATACAATAAAATCCAACATGTCCTAGAAATGCTTGAACACTTTTAACATTAATTGGTGGTGGAAGCTTCTCAATGACCTTTGTCTTAGTTCCATCTACTTCTGTAACATCCTATTACTCATGATATGGCTAGAATAGTGTATAAGATAGGTAAATGAGAAATTAGAAAGAGCATTTCATGCTTATGCATAATATGACATACACATAAACGTGAATATTGATTGTGCTCAATAATATGATTGTACATATATTCATTGACATTTTATGGTTAAAATTGATCTATAAATGTGAATTGTGTTTTGATATGTCTTAAATTTTGGTATGATTGGATTTTAATTAGAAAATTTGGAATTTAATGTTATGGATTGGGAAATTGATGAATTAGAATGTACATTTGGACTAGGACAAATGTCAAGTGGTATGATAAATTAATGCATGAAAATTTTGAACGATTTAGCCTGTAATTGAGTGACATTTGACATAGTTAAATTGGTGACAAATAGATTCGTAATTAAATGATAGTGGGAACAATTAGTATGTGACAAGTGGACCAATCTTGGAGTGACATATGGATTGATTAAAGGGTGACAAATGGCATAGTTGATTAATGGACAAGTGATCTAGTTGGAGACATTTGGCAGCACCTATGCTTGATAAGTGCTAAACATGAATTTAAACATATGTTCATTCCATTATATGACACCTAACACCTTAGGTGTAAGTTTCAACAAGAGCAACTCTAGCTCTGGTCATTTCTCTTCCTCCTTCCTCTCACATACCACCAAAACACTCTTTCTTTTACCTCCTTATGTTTGTTTATGTTCATATCTAATTGTTGAAACAATAATCCGTGCTTCACCCTCACAAAGTTAAGCAGAGAATTAGAATATAGTTGCCTTATTGTCCTAGCTGAAATCCTTCCAAGTTCCACCTTGAATGTATGGTGATTCTGCATGTTTGGAGTATTGTTTTAGAGTAACTTTTGAGCTAAACAAGTAAGTAAAAGATTAGTGTTTATGGCACGTTATAATAGAGAATTGATGATGATGAATTAAGATAAATTCCATATGATGTTAATGATTGATTGTGATCGAATATGTTAGCTGTATTGTTTTCACTTAACATGCTTCAGTATTTTACCTATATTTTGATCTATAGATTTCCAAATGAGATGATTGTTAATTTAAATTGTATTAGAGACATTTGGATACAATGTTTAAGAAGAAATTGAATTTGAATCCTGTCCTTAAGGGTCTTGAAATTTTGTTTAAAATTGAGTCTTGGCTTAGGCTGTAGCACTACCTGTGACAGAAATCATGTCATGTTGTTATCAAATAAACTATATTGATGTAGGCTGAAGAAGACAAAGTTGTCTTCACAAAAGTTGTAGCTTATTCTCTTATCGTTCAATTGGTATAAATTTTGTAATTTTTGGATATTTTAAATGAGAGATAGAAGTTGTAAAACTTTGAGTGCATGATCATACACTAGCCAAAATTTCCAATGTACTCAGTTTGTAGTATTTTGAGCATAACTTATAGAATAATGAACCAAATTGTATGATCTTGGTTTTATTAGAAACTTAAGACATAGGAGAGAAATTCTCTAGTAGGAAATGATACCAAATTGCTCCATTTTCCTTGTCATAATGATCATGTAAAGTGGCCCCAAAAGTATGTTTTTTCTTAATCTGGAATGATCAATTGGGTGATGAAATTAGTTTCAAATTGTTTTATTATGGTCCAAACCCTTAGTACAAATTAACTTATGTGAGTTTTGATATATGAATGATATTGTGACAAGAATAATGATAAGATAATGGGGATTGTCATTGAACATGCATTGTATATATTTCATATACATAGATGTGCATAAATGAATACTTATACAATTGTGCAAAATTGTGATATATGCAAATGTGTTTTGCATGATATAGAGGAGCATTTAGAGTGCCATCATTCAGACATTATTTCAATTTCAAGGCAATAGCTTTCTTGAGTGATTAGTGAGTATCCTAGACGGTCTCACTTAATTATTTGGCTATTTAAATTATGTTCTGAATTGTTTATGATCGTGAATTAGATTGTGCTAATTCCAGACATCGAAGGTCTGATGAAAAATGTGATTGGGATTGTGGTATTTGAAGTGCTCCTTGAATGTAAATTTGGACTAACTATGTGTTTAATCAACATGATTGTTGAATGTTGGACTAAGGTCTGATGATAATTATGATTTAAATTGTGAATGACTGATTGAATATGAGTGATGCATTTCATTGCATGAATGCATAATCAGATAATGAGAGTTGTGACATGAATAGCCACCAAAAATGAGCTTTAGGTTTAGATTGTGATTAAGAGCCAAAGGCTCATTTTGTTCAATGAGCTCGGTATCTACAATAGATACAAGATAGTCTTAGTGAGCCTGGTATCTACAATGGATATGGGACAGTTTAGGCACTCAGTCACAACAACGTAAAAATTGAAAGTGAGTCTCACAAGCATTTGCATATACACTTTATACATATGTTTGACTGACTAAAATATAATCTGGTCATGTATTTGAACAAAAATGGGATACGTGATGCTGTATGGTAAATGAAAAGATGTGAAGTATGTGTTTATATGTGTTGATATATGATATGAATTGAGTGATATATGTTGATATGTGATATGAATTGAGTGAACCAACGAGGATGGTTACATCATTGAGTTCGCAAAACTTATCAAAATTGCAACGTTGATATTTGAGGAATAAGAGAGGACATTAGCGATAGAGAGACTCTACAAGCATAATTCTTGTACTTTTGTGAAGAAAAATGACACAAAACTCGATCAGCTGAAACTGAAGGATTTAGTTAGAGTTTTTAATTTATTCCTCTTTCATGTAGCATGTTTTGTATTGGGTTTGGATCATTGTACATATTTGGAAGTTACTGAGAAGCTACAATGTATATATATAGTTTTTTATGAAATGAAATGAGGATTCAATTTTAAAATATGGTGACATTTATATATTTATGATGATGCCATAATTAAGGGATTGTAGTTACTACTCTAATATGCCATTGTTATAGGTTATGTACTAGAATATCCTCGGGATGTTCTGGTATATACCCTATGGTAGTGGATGTTACAACTTCAATACCTTAACATAATATCTTG
Organism: Erythroxylum kapplerianum; assembly: GCA_025434765.2. Classification (NCBI taxonomy): domain Eukaryota; kingdom Viridiplantae; phylum Streptophyta; class Magnoliopsida; order Malpighiales; family Erythroxylaceae; genus Erythroxylum; species Erythroxylum kapplerianum. The sequence goes on along the minus strand of JANSVI020000607.1, from coordinate 382,348 downwards.
TGTGCCAATATTACTCCCTTGTGCTCCATAAAGTGACATTTCTCCCAGTTTAGAATTAAGTGTGACTCTTCACATCTTTGAAGAACTCTGTTTAAATTTGTCAAGCAATACTTAAAAAAGTATCCAAAGACTAAAAAATTGTCCATAAAATCTCCATTATGTCCTTTATTGTATCTACAAAAATAGACATCCTACACCTTTGAAACGTTGCTCGAGCATTGTATAACCCAAAAGCCATCCATCTATAGGCAAAAGTTTTATAAGGACAAGTAAAAGTAGCCTTTTTTTGATCTTTTGAATGGATAAAAATCAAATTATAGCCTAAATATCTGTCCAAGAAACAATATAATGCATGGCCAACCAGTCTTTCGATTATTTGATCCATAAATAAAAAAGAAAATATCCTTTTTAGTCACCTTTTTGAACTTCTGATAATCAATACACACTCTCCAACCCTAACTATTTGAGTAGAAATCATCTCGCCACTCACTCTCCATCATTATCATACCTCCTTTTTTAGTTACATATTGTACCAAGCTGACCCATTCACTATCTAAAATTAGGTAGATGACATCTGCATCTAATAACTTTACTACCTCCTTCTTGACTACTTCATTCATATGAGGATTTAATCTTTGTTTTCTTTCCCTCTCTGCTTTGGTTCATTCTTCAAGGTTAATCCTATGCATGAGTCGAATATTTGTCATCCCATGGCTTTGATCTGCTTCTTAATGATCTTAACCACCTTACTCTCTTGTTCCCCATCCATCTGGCTTAAGATAATGATGGGGAAAGTTTAGACCTCACCTAGGAATGTATATCTAAGGTGTGTAGGTAAAAGCTTCAACTTAAGAGTTGATGGCTTTACAATAGAGGGTGGTATGAGTGCTTTTATTCTCACTAAAATGTCTTAATGTGCTAGAACACCCTACTCCTCGTTCTCTCCTTCTTCTTTAGTTTTAACTTCCTCAAAACTCACTTCTTTATTATAGCTCTCCTATTGCTCTTTAAGACATTCATCCATGATGTCTATCTTTATACAAGAGCTACTTTCTTTCAAATTCTTCAAGACTTTATTCATGTTAAACTTAATGTGATCATCACTAATTCGAACAATCTGTTTGCCTTCATGAACATCAATAAGGGATTTCCCAATATTCATGAATGGCCTTCTAAGAATGAGTGGGCAATTCTTATCCTCTTCAAAGTCTAATTTCATGGAGTCCACAAGAATAATAAATTTGTTTACTTTGATAATGATGTCCTCCACCACACCAAACAATCTTTAAATCGATTAATCCTCATTCTTATCTTCATCTTTTTTCTTCTTCTTATGGTCTTGTAAAAACTTGGGTTTAACTTATTATTATGCTAGTTCATTTAGCTCCTTCCCACTTTTATGTATGATACCTTTAAATTGCTCCATTGGATTTGATTTTGTATTACTTGGGAGACTCCCCACACTTCTCATAGATAATGCATTGGTAGGTTAGCCCAATTAACCCCCATATTGTGAATGGAAGAGGCATGATTCTTTGCTATTTCATTGAATTTCACTTCCATCCTCTTCTAGGTCTCATTTTGGCTTATGAACTTGTAATTTAGCACGTCTATTAACTTGACCATCTTCTATTCCAACGAAAGAAACTTGTCTTACTAAAATCCTAATGGGCCTTGATTTTTTAATTGATTCCCTACATTATCAGAAAAAGAGAAATTAGGGCAATTCTTGCACCCAGTATTGTATGTGTTTGATTAAGGGTCGTCACCTTCCTGACCAAATTGTGCTCTTGTGTAGTTGAATTGCTCCATGTTGTTGTTTTGCACTAAGAAACAATTAGCTACGATATGGCTCTCTTGCCCACATAACTCGCATCTATGATGAATTGCTTTAAATGGAGTGAAAAAGTGCATTTCAGACTATTTAGTTACTTAGTTAGGTTGGCAACTTCAGCCTACATTGTTTTCCTTTAATCTATAGTAATGAATACCTACTGATCCCAAAAGGTTGACTACTATCTACTTTGATCTGAAGTCTAAAGACAGCTATTATTCACCACCTCCTCTAACAAAACTTTCGCTTCCTCAACTATTTTTCTCATCAATGATCATCTAGTGACTGCATAATTGGTACCCCACATGAGTGGATTAACTCCATTATAAAAAGTTTGCAATAGGAATTTCTATAAGTTATGATGCGGACATTTCCTTTTTAACTCCTTATACCACTTCCATGCTTCATATAGAGACTCCCCCTCTTTTTGCTAAAAATTAGTAATTTCCTTTGTGAGCCCTATTGTCTTAGTCAGAGGAAAGTGCTTATCAAAAAATGCTCACACTGACTGCTCCCACATTATGACGTTTGTTGAGTTGAGTGAATTCAACCATGCTTTGGCTCTATCACTAAGTGTAAAGGGAAAGTGCCTTATCCTAACATCATCTTCTGACAACTGATTATACAAAAGGTGTCACAAATTTTTAAGAAATTTGCTAAAAGGGCATTGAGATCTTCATTGGCCAACCTATAAAATTGTGCATTGGTCTACAACAGGTTTAATATTGCTAGTTTGATCTTGAATGTATTCGTCTCCACTGGTTTTTAAGTGATTCCTTGTTAGGTAGCATTGAACCTTGGCCTTATGAAGTCCATAAGAATCCTTTACTACTCTCTATGATTTATTCCTTTTTCGTCATTCTTTCTATCACTTATTGTTTTTCATCTCTTCAAATTTCTCTTTCTTGCTTTATGTGTCTAAGGTTGAAGTTTCTTCAACCTTGCTTGAACTTTAAGTGATTCTTGTGTTTATGCAACTGAAATCACACAAGAAGGGGTAACAATTCGTTAAATCAAAGATTGATTTGATTTATGGAGCTAAAGATTGATTTAAATTAAAATAAATAATTGAAATTAAAAGACATAATAAAACGAAACACAGAAAGAATTGAGCTGCCAACAAAATAAGTTTGTTCAAAGTTTGAGACTTAGGAATTATTCTATCCTTGTTTTATTTTACCCTTTATGATTTAATTTAATTTATGCTCAATCTTAAATATCTTATAACCCTCTCTCGAGATCTAATCAGGTAATCCTAATTCAATCTAATACTTATAGAATTATAATCTCTTGATTCACAAAACTACTCCTAACTATTCAATTAATTTGAAGCAATACCAAGGTTAATTAATTTCATAATTAAGATCTCTTTTCAATTGTTAATTAATCTAATAAGTACGTTATTAAGATACCAACTCTTGTTGCGCACCTTAACATATGTAACGTAATTCACTCTCTTAATTTATTATCAAGTATAAACATAACAGTTATTATAAACATTCATAGATGAACTCAACAAGAATAAATTTTAACAAATCAATTCAAGAATAATCCCTAATATGGAATTAAAACCCATAATCATGTTAAACATGTTATAAATCCAAATAAACATTCAAGAAAATTTTTTCTAGATAGAAGGGTTGCATTCCTTGTCATAAAGTAACGGGCTCTACATAATTGGAAAGAACATGGATTATTGGATGTATTTGTTAATAATAAGGTTGTTTTCCATTTTAAATTTGTTATACATAAAGATGCTGAGAAGATTATTCAAGTTGATCCATGGTATATCTTTAACAAACCTTTATTTCTACAACTATGGAGACCAAGACTAAAGATGAAAGAGCTCAAATAAGAGAATATCCCCATATTGATATGTATCCATAAATTCCCTTGAGAGAATTGGACAACAAATGGACTTAGCTACCTAACAAGTTATATTTGTAAGCCTATATCAATGGATTAAGCCATTGCTTAGATAAGAAGGGTGAATTTTGTAAGAATGTGTATTTTAGTCACTTTAATGCTTGACTTACTTGTAATTGTCCTTTTATTAGACTCAATGAGGATCTCCAACCTATTGAAGACCAGTTGATAGTCTCCTACGCTTGGAAACCTCAACTTACTATTAAGAAAATCTAGAAGCCGACAGGTAGAATCTTTCTTGTCCATGATTATTAAGAGCTAATGGGGAATGTGAAACATATAAAATAAGACAATTGTGAATGATGCAAAATAGTTATATCCCTATATAGGTTAATAGCTATAGTTGCAATGAAGGTAACAAGTCCCATAATGATATTAATAATGCATAGTGTATTATAATAGTGTCTAATTCTTTATAGTTATTGTACAAAGATTTGTACTATTAGTCCCCGAGGAAAGATCACCAATAAGTATTCATCCTATAGAGGGAGTTAACATCAGAAGCATGGAAGGGAATAAATCTAAAATTGCCATCATAGGAAGTTTAGTAGGAGAGATTGGTCTTTTATATTCAAATGATGCTGTCAAAGCAATTGTGATGCCAGTCACTAAGGATATATCATATACAAGTCCTAAGATAATCTCTGATCCATCTATTCTTTGAACTTCAATAGTTGCTACTAATAAACTAGGTAAGATAAACCAAAGTTTTGAAACAATCACTAAGAGGAGATCTAATAGAAAGAAGAAGACTTCAAGTATGGAACCTCTATAATGAAAAATTCTCTCTTGGAATTTAGGGGAAGCTAATACTCTCATTAAAAAGCTACATATACGAAACTTGAATAAGTAGAATAAGATTTAAGTTGCTAGTTTTTTTAGAATAGAATTGAAAAAGGAAATTATAGCTTACTAAAGTGTTTTCTAACCTTCTGGAGAGAGATCACCAGCCATAATGCTCATCCCAATGGCTAATTATTAATCCTTTATAACTCTTCCATGGTTTCTTCCTTTCTTACGTTCATCTTTGAATAGTTAATCAATTTGGAGATATTAGATAAGTATTCTCATTAATCCTTTTACATTTCCTTTATTTATGCATTCAACACTTCTTGTTAGAAAGCTTTTCTTTAGAGTTTGATCAAGGATATAGCATCCACCATAATCACTTCTTAGATCATCATTGGGGATTTTAATTCCATTCTTAAGCTAGAAGAAGATGAAGGTCCTAGATCTATGGGAATTCCTTGCGTATATTTAACGAAGTGTATTGAAGAAGCTCATTTTGGTGACATTCTAGTTGGATGTAATTATTTTACTTAGAGTAATAAAGAACCTGGGGTAAACAAACTTGAAAATGTAGAATAAGATTCAAGTTGTTAGTGTTTTTAGACTAGAATTAGAAAAAGGGAAATGATAGCCTACTAAAATATTTTCTAGCCTTTTGGAGAGAGATCACTAACTACAATGCTCATCCAAATGGTAGATTAGTAATCCACTATAACTCTTCCATGGTTTCTGCCTTCCCTATGTTCATCTTTGAATAGTTAATCAATATAGAGATATCATATAAGTATTCTCATTAATTTTTGTACATTTCCTTTGTATATGCATTCAACACTTCTTATTATAGAGCTTTTCTCTGGAATTAGATCAATGATATAACATCCACCATTACCACTCCCCGGATCATCATAGGGAATTTTAATTCCATTCTTAAGTTATAGGAAGATGAAGGTCCCATATCTATAGGAATTCCTTGCACATATTTTAAGAAGTGTGTTGAAGATGCTCATTTTGTCGACATTCTAGCTAGATGTAATTATGTTACCTAGAGTAATAAAGAACCTGGGGTGAAAAAAATTTGAACATGTAGAATAAGATTCAAGTTGTTAGTTTTTTTAGACTAGAATTAAAAAAGGGAAATGATAGACTACTAACATATTTTCCAACCTTTTTTAGAGAGATCACTAACCACAGTGCTCATCCCAATGGTAGATTAGTAATCCTCTATATCTCTTCCATGTTTTATACTTGTCCTACATTCATCTTTGAACAATTAATCAATATGGAGATATCAAATAAGCACTATCATTAATATTTCTACATTTCATTTATGTATGCATTCAAAACTTCTTATTAGAAAGCTTTTCTCTAGAATTAGTAACATCCATCATTACCACTCCCTAGATCATCACGGGGGATTTTAATTCCATTCTTAAGTTAGAAGAAGATGAAGGTCCCAAATCTATTGAAATTCCTTGCATAGCTTTTAAGAAGTATATTAAAGAAGCTCATCTTGTTGACTTTTCAACTGGACAAAATTATTTTACCTGGGGTGAATTTCATTAGAGAAAAACTTAATTGTAGCCTTACAAATATACAATGGATGATGGAGTTTCCCAATTGTCTTTTTTCCTATCCTGACAGTAGTTTATTTGATCATTGACCTATCATTACTCAAACTTCTGCTTTCAATACTGAAAAGCCTTCTAGATTTAACAATTTTTCAACTGAGCTACCAGGTTTTAAAGATCTGGTGTGGAGGGCATTGAGAGTAAGGCTTACTGGAGCAAAGCAATACATTTTATTCAGGAAATTAAGGCTCATTTCAGAAATATTGGTAATACATACCATATGTTAAATACAACTATGTATAGTTTGGATAGCATTCAACAATAAGTCTATAACAATCCTAGATCTACCTAACTACTGGAAATGGAGAAAATGGCTCTCCATAACTGATTGGACTATTTCTTGTTAGTCTATTTGTAATAAACTGCAAGTGCACAATGTAGTTATAACTAGTTCCGGTAAGTACAGGTCGATCCCACGAAGACTATGAATACTAGTAATCACCTTTCCCCTATTATCTAGCCTAAGGATTGATTTTAGATTCTTAATAGAAAGAAACTAAAACTAAAGAAAATAAAATAAAATAAGAAACAATAATGATAGTGGAAATCACTTAGAAAACATTTGTTGTTAGAAATTAGTATCTAGGCTTAAGTTCTCCTAAAACCTTAATAGATTGATCTTTTATCATATAGTTGTTTGTTTATGTATTGGATCATCGAGACTCTTATGGTATGCTAGTAGTTGACTTTAAATCTACTAAGAACTAATCCTAAAGTCTCTAATTGAATTACTTAAGTTAAATCTTATAGGATTGTGTTACCAATTTATAGATCCCTCTATTAGGTTTGACCCTAATCTGGAGGATTTATGTCATCCTATCTTTAAGGTTACAATCAAATCCTTCTAATTACGGTAGATCTATTCAAACTAGGATTTCTCAATCTCTATGTATGAAATCAGATTATGAGGGGTTATCATAATATAAATAAAACATGTAATAAGATCACAATATATCAAACAACCAGTTACATTAATAAAAGAATCAAATCATGTCAAACTAATAACATAAGGTTCATCTAACCTAAATACTAAGTGGAAGTTTAGTTACACATAATTGAATATGAAATCAAGCATACATTGAAATAAAAATAAATAGAAAACAACAGGTTCATAATTCTAAATCTCCCTAAATTTCTTCTATCGAATGTTATAGCGATATAAAGGCTTGATATTGTATTCTGATGGATCTTTCAACGAAATATTCATGTTTCCTGCTTCTTTGGAACAAAAGTTTACCTAGAGAATGACTTGATGTCGAGAAATTGCCTCTTAAAAGTCACCTACTTTTCTTCTACCTAAAAAATGTCACTTTTATATTGAAATCTAGGTTTTTGGGTTATGCACGACCGTGCACATGAGTGTGCATAATTGGAGAACGCTAGACTTTTGCACACCCATGCACTTTTTTCATATTTTTGTTTTTCCTATTTTAGCTGCATTTTTGCCCGATTTCCTCTCCTTTTCGTCCATGAAGGCAATTATCACCTATAAACACAGTTGAAGCATATTGAATATTAAATATACAATAAAAGTATCAAATATTAAAAAAATACATCAATTATGGGTGTTAAAATATAGTCAAATATTCATATATCAAACATCCCCAAAATTAAGTTTTTGTTTATGAACCATAATCAAAATTATAAATTTTACAATGTCAATCCGTCATCAATCTCAACTTGTCCATTCATAACATCATATATCTTACTAAATCAAATTAATGTGCAATCAGAATCAAGTTGTCACAAAATTAACTTCCTAACTAATATTAATAATAATCACATCAATAATCTTAAAATCAAAAGCATAACTCTTTACACTCTCACTAAGGTTTCACTTAATGGACTTAAGTTTTAGGGTGAAAAATATCAAAACTCTCAATCAATGCATATCAAAATTCTTATCGTAAGCTTGAAGTAAAATCACATCTCCACCACTTATGTACAAACCAGAAATAAAAATCACAAGGTTATTTATACGTGTTGTAATGGGGCTTAGGTACGGTATGAATGGGTTAATAAAAAGGGTCAAAAGTAAAGGAAATTTACTCAAAGAGATATTACAAGACTTGTTCACAAAACATAAAATTAAAACTAACTCATGGGTTGCCTTCCATGCAACACTTCTTTAACGTCGGTAGCTCAATGTAACTTTCACATTTCTGCCATCCAGGGTTAACAATCAATGGCTTATTTCCACCCTTTTCTCGACATAGGGGTTTTGTAGTCTGTAAGCAAGCCACCTAATGAAAGATTATTACAAGGATATAATTTATCAAATTAATAAATCCAATTTCAAACAATAATGTTGTTTTTAATGACAAACTATTAATGAAAGAGGGAATAACAAAACTCCTTGAATCGTCGATCAGCTCAAGTCGCTTGTCTTGGAGGAAGTGGGAACCCTCTGTACCTAAGGCCATTACCAACACCTTATAAGTAGTTTCTTACTTGGTTCCACTACTAGTTCTTCCTCAACCTCCCTTGTCCACTATTCTTCTTTTTCTTCTTCCTAGACAGAGGCTTTTAGTTTATCTTCTTCAGTTATCTTTTGCCATTCCTCCACTCTCTTTTCTTGGATGGAGGTTTCTTCTTCCTCTTGAAGCTCTTCTTGTAATCTCACTCTAATCATGAAACCAATTCTTGCCTTTTCTTCTCGCAAATTTGCGTCACTCAGCTTTCATGTCAATAAGGAGTTCCATTAATTTATGTGTAATACTTGCTTCCTATTCCACTTATTCTTCTTAGAGCTCATCTTTACTACTAAAGATGATTACCATTATAAATTCATTACGATCTATTTCATTAATACTAGGAAAACTCCCTAGTTGTTCTTTGGATAATATCTCTGCCAGCTGATCGATTCGATTCACCTTATTATGTATATGAGCCTCTATTTCCTTATGCTTTACGTTTGATTATTGAATAGACTCGATCATCATATTTTTTAGAGTAGCAGTTACCTTCTTACCTTCTTGAAATGTTTGTTCATTCATGAAATCAACTATTGACTCTTCTTCACTCTATGGTGGTTGGAAGCTTAAATTACACTCATTATATGTAAGTGAAGGAAGTCTCTTATCGAATTCACATTGACTAGCTATTCTTTTAGCAAGGCATTCCATCAGTTTATCTACAATAATTTCTTTTTATTTTGAAATTTCTTTCTAAATTCTTCATTCTTGAATGCACATCGGTCAGCTTTCATTTTAGCAAGGGCTTCCATTAATTTATCTTCCAAAGTTGGCTCATTATATGGAGACGTTTGGGGTTATAGATATCCATCTAGAGTGTAATTATTCCATCCATAGGCATAAGAGTTACTCCATTCTTAATTATAGTTATTCTTGTATACTACACATGAGATTGATATAACATGTTTGGTTGCTCCCATCTATATGTTGGTTCTCGACATTTTTGGTTATAGTGATAACTCCCACCAATGTCATTACATAGCCTGAATATCAGTTTAGCTCCTAAAAACAAGTGAGGACACCTCCTATATAGTGATGATATAGATCGTAAAGACATATTATGGCTCCAATAAAAATCTGTTTTGCTCCATCTTTCCATTGTAAGTTATGGCTATGACAATGAATCGTAATTCCTACAATAAACCACAAACTTAAGATCAAGCAGAGAAATTCAAAAATAATTAAGTTATTAAGCAAAAAATACAACAAGATACAATAAAATAAACAAAATAAAAGAAAATAAATACAAAAATCAAATTAAAACAAAAGAAAATAAAAAACAAAGATAAAACAAAATAAAATAGAATTGACAAGAGTAGTAACATTTAGGCTTTCCTAATATCAAAGTCCCCGACAACAACTCTAAAAACTTGATTGGAATATTTTGTGTTAGTTAATTTATAATTAGCTGCAAGTACATGACGTAGTTGTAATTAGTACCAGCAAGTACGGGTCGATCCTACAAAGACTATGAATACTAGTAATCACCCTTCCCCTATTATCTAGGTTAAGGATTGATTTTATATTTTTAATGGAAAGAAACTAAAACTAAAAAAAATAAAATAAATGGGAAATAATAATGAACATAGAGATAGTAGAATTCAATTAGAAAACTATCATTATCAGAAATTAGTATCTAGGCTCGAATACCATCTTTTATAATACAATTGTTAGTTTATGTATTAGACTGTGGAGACTCCTATGGCATGCTAGTAGTTGACCTTGAGTCTACTAGCAACTAATCCTAAGGTCTTTAACTGAATTACCAAGGTTAAATCTTATAGGATTGCGTTACAATTTATGAGTCTCTCTATTAGGTTTGACCACAATATGGAGGATTTATGCCATCCTATCTCTAGAGTTGCAATAAACTCATTCTAATTACGGTAAATCTATTCACACTAGGATTTCTCAATCTCTACATATAAAATCATATTATGATCAAATATCTCAAGTTATTAGAACATAAATAAACTCATAATCAGATCACATTATATCAAACAACAATCACATTAATAAAAAAATCAAATCATGTCAAAGTATTAACATAAGGTTCATCAAACCTAAATACCAACTAGATGTTTAGTTACACATAATCAAATATGAAATCAAACATACATTGAAAGAAAAACAAATAGAAAATAAAGGGTTCAAAATTCTAAATCTCCCAGAATTTCTTCTATCAAATGTTCTTACGATATAGAGACTTGATATTGTATTCTAATAGATCTTTCGAAAAAATCTTTGTGTTTCTCACTTCTCTAAACCAAAATTGCACCTAGAGAAGGACTCTATGTTTGGAAATCACCTCCCAAAAGTCTCCTCCTTTTCTTATGCCCACTAAACGTCACTTTTATATTGAAGTCTAGGTTTTTGGGTTATGCATGGTTGTATGCACAACTGTGCATATAAGTGTGCATAATTGGAAAATGTCGGATATTACAAAGTGCACAGGCATGTAGAATCTTCCTCATGGTTTCAATCATTTCTCTAAAATGTTTGATGGTTAATGTTTCGCTCAAGCTCTATATAGGAATATAAACTAATATAACCTTACTAATACACAACTTTTACTCTACAATGATTACTTGCATAAATAGATCAAAAGGGCTTGTTTCGGGTTATAATGTGGTAAGGGTTAAGGTGGGTCAAACGAGATAAAGGGTTCAGTACAAGCATGCATAAAGTAATAAGTGAACAAAGGAATAAAAAACATATTCTAAGATATACAAAAGTAAATATAGTACTACTCCGTACTTATTGATGCTACTAAAACATTCTTCCCTTTTCTTTTCTTTTTCTTTTTTCTTCTTTTTCTCTTTTTTATATAATTAAAGAAACAACAAACAAAATAGTAACTGGACACATTGTGATCAAAAAGTAGAAGTATAACTCAACTCATCTCAGAATGAAAAATGTATAAAAAATCCCAAACTACTGCCTCACTTAATACTTTACTAAGCTTATGAATGGGTAGGCTAATGAGGTTTCGAGTTTTGAAATATGAGGTGTTTTCAAGAAACCAAAGGGTTAAGGATCATCAGGGCTAATAAGGGATGATAATAAGGGTAGGTCATTTAAGCCAAGGGTTATCACAAAAGGGGCCTTAATCATTTCTATTAAGCATACATCAAGTAGACTCAAACTGATTCAAAACAAGTTCTGAAGGTAGTAACCTAAAGGGGTATCACACTCTAAAAAAAATACGATGACTATAGATGGACTCATATAAGATCAATCCTCACATTGGCTTAAATGAAAATTCATTATTCATTTCTACACTACCTCATTGCTCAAATGCCACATTTTGAGTAAGCTTATGCAACCAACTACTTTTCATCACTCAGTATGATTCACTTTATACTCAAGTAGCCTAATTCAAATTCAAGCATGCATTCAATCTTATTCCACTTAGCATGACCGAATCTCATGGCAAAACATAACACAACATCAAACAAGAACCTAATATGCCTAAAACATGCATCCTAAATAGTAAATAAAACAAATTTAAATGATGCAATTGACAAGGCAAATGTCATCTCCCCACACTTGGATAGCACATTGTCCTCAATGTGACAAGGCAACCACAAAATAAAACCAAAACATCAAACACAACATCAACCAAGTAAACAAATAACAAAGCTAACAAAGTGAATAAAAAAATATAAACAGTGAGGGTAAGATGGCTTATGGAGATTGAGGTGGTGAAGGCATAGGAGATGGGACCTCAATGTTCTTTTTCTAGAAGAACTTTAGGAACTTCTTTATATACTACTGTTTCTTGTCGAGCTCATTGATTTGTAGCATCATTTATTGTTGATTTGCAGCCATCTGATCAAGAATTTGTTGAAATTGATAAACATCTACTGCTACTATTGGTTCCTCTTCGATTGCTTCTTCTTGAGACTTCGGTGGTGCCTAAGAGGTGGATGGTTGCGACGTGGATTTGTTCCTACCTTTACTATTCTTGACAATAGTATAAGTCTGAGGATTTTAGAGCTCCATAGAATTGAGCTCCAAAATTTTAGAGCGTCTTAAATATTATACGTCAAAAACATCATAATTAGCTTTTTTTATTAATGCATCTCACAATAGACCTAATAATGCAATATAGGGTATTTATTTTAACTTTGTGATCCATGCACCAAAGAAAGAAAATTTCTTTAATAGAGCACTTATTGCTTTTAGTTTTATTAAAAACAATTAAGCACATAAGTTTGTGTAGTAAGTACTTTGTGCTCAAATTAAGGTTTTGGTGCATTTCTAGAATCAAAAGTGTTTTCACCCGTAAGGCTTTTCCAATAGTCATCCACATAGAAGTCATTATGATCATCTAAAATTTTAGTGGTTGACAAGTTAAAAAGTGCACGAATGGCTATATAATCAAGCTTATAAACATGACCACCTATTCAACAGTCATCATGGGGTATATCAATACATCACAACCAATTAACTAACCCCAACCAATATTTGCAGCCAATTGTTCAATATTACATCTCAAACCTAGGGTTTTTAACAATTAAAAAGCAAAGTATCAGGGAGACAATAATTCTCTATCTTTAAAGTCCCAAAATTGCATACCTTTGTCGTCTAAAAAAATTGGGAATGGGGCACAAAAATTGTTAACTATATCGGTTTTACCTTCACCAAAGACTTGTTGACACTAATGGTCAATGGGTTTCTAAGTGACAAGATTCTTTGGAGCTATAAAGAAGGAAAATCTACTAAAATAGGCAAACGAGAGAGTGATTACATTTTAGAGAGAAAAGGAAATAAGAACTCACCAAATCCTTGTATTCTTGATGGTGTAGTTTGAAATAAGTGTAAAAGAAGTGATTAATGATGGAAAAGATGAAGAAAATATCAAAGTTTGGGAGAAAAATGAAAGATTTTCAAAGCTAAGGTTAGTGAGAGAGTCAGCTATAGAGAGAGAAAGTGAAGGAAAGTGAAAAGAAGAAGAAAAAAGGGTTTTTTAAAATAATTTTTGTCAAAGCGTCCCATGATTGTGGGAATCCTTGTGATTTCCACAATTATGGGTTAAGGCTCTAGAAAGTTTCTGGAGAGCCTTCCCATGATCATGGAAAATGGAAGGCTCCATAAAGTTTCTAGAAAGCCTTCCCTTACTCGTGGGAATCAACCCATTTCCTACGATCGTAGATTGTCCAACTTTTCCAACTTCTTAGCCTTCTTCTAAGCTTAGCATGCATTCCCAACGTTTAATAAACCTACTGGCACATAAAAATCAACTAACCAATAAGAAATTTGGAAAGAAAACAAGTTAAAACTCAAACGTAATTCAAAACAAACATAATTAAAACCAAACAAATCAAACACACAACTAAGCAAAAGAAAGGTAAACATGCTAAGTTAACGTTATTAGCTTGACCATTTCACAGGAGTGGAAGAAAAGAAAGAGATGACTTCCCTTTCTTATGAGCATGTCCCTCCATAGTATGGCTTGTATGTATGCCCATTGACCTTGAATGCTACACTCTTGTCATTTTCCAACTCCAAAATTCCATAGGGATAGGGAAACACTTGAATAACCTTGAAGGGTACACTCCATCTTGACTTGAGCTTTCCAAGAAATAATCAAATTTGTGAATTGAACAAAAGCACCAAGTCCCCACTCTTGAACTCCTTATTCTTAATGTGAGCATCATGCCATTTCTTTATCCTTTCCTTGTACAAACTGGCATTTTTGTAAGCGTCAAACCTCAATTCTTATAATTCGTCAAGTTATAGTAATCTTTTCTCACCTGCAAGCTTCCAATCCATGTTCAACTTCCTAATGGCCTAATAAGCCCGATGTTCTAGCTCTAACTCCAACAGTAAATGGCATACCTTGCCATACACAAGTCTATATGGAGTAGTTCCTATGGATGTTTTAAAAGCTATCTTGTAAGCCCATAAGGTTTCATCTAGCTTTAACACCTAATCCTTTCTTGAGGTGCTCACTACCTTCTCTAAAATCTTCTTCAGCTCACTGTTCACCACCTCCACTTGATCATTAGTTTGGGGGTGGTAAGGAGTTGCCACTTTATGATGAACATTGTATCTTTTTAGAAGAGCCTTAAACGGTTTGCTGCAAAAATAGCTCCCTCCATCACTTATAATTACTCTGGGCTCCCCAAATCTCGTAAAGATATTTTTGATGAACTTTTGAACCACCTTGCTATCATTAGTTAGAGTAGCTATAGCCTCAACCCACCTGGAAACATAGTCAACTCCAACTGATATGTAAGTGTAAGTTGAAGATGATAGGAATGGTCCTTTGAAGTCCAATCCCCACACATCAAATATCTCAACCTCTAAGATGTTTAAAAGTTGCATCTCATCCTTCTTCGATATGTTACCCATTCTTTGACACCTATCACACTTTAGCATAAAAGCTTGAGCATCCTTAAACAAGGTTGGTCAATAGAATCCACACTTTAAGATCCGAGCAACAGTCTTGTTAGCTCCATAATGCCCTACATAAGGTGAACTATGCCCTTGCATCAGAATATTAGGTATTTCATCTTCAAGGATACACCTACGAATCACACTATCAGCATATATCTTATAAAGTACAAATCCATCCCAAATATAATGAGAACATTGAAATACAAATTGTTTCCTTTGTTGATAAGAAAGATCAGAAGGAAGAATACTACCTGAGAGGTGGTTTGTAATATCTGCAAACCAAGGATGAAAAGGATTATCTACCATTATTAAAGCTTGATCAGGAAAGTGTTGGAGTTATGTAAATATAGTGCCCTGGAAAGCAAGTGTATTTACATGTAACTTTATCTTCTTCAGTT
>JANSVI020000607.1:355542-366794 GCA_025434765.2 Erythroxylum kapplerianum | reverse complement strand
GTTGCTTCCGCTGCAAGTAATGATTTCTTAAAAGTTTTGAAATCTACCATTTTTCCAAACAAAGCATGTTTTCTTTTTCCGATCCAACAAAAAGCTCTCCTCAATTTCCTCTTCTTCTTTATGGTGGCCTCCTTTAAGTCTTGAGAGGTGGTTAGTTATAACTTTTTCTACTCCCTTCATGTCTTTAATCTTAATGTCAGATTCTTTGAGCAGAAGTACCCATCAGATAAGCCTAGCCTTGGCATCCTTCTTTGCAAAAATATATCACAAGGCTGTCTGATCTGTAAAAACATTAACATATGAGCCTAAAAGATGAGAATGAAATTTCTCACTTGCAAATAACACAGCAAGCAACTCCTTTTTCGTAGTTGTGTAATTCAGTTGTGCTCCCATAAAAGTCTTGCTTACATAAAGAAGGCATGCAACCTCTTTTCCTTTTGCTGACCAAGGACACAACCAATGACATAATGGCTTGCATCACATATAATTTCAAAAAGAAGAGATCAATCCATCAACGTCAAAATGGGTGCTGATATAAATGCCTTATTTAACCTGTTAAAAGCATCCAAATAAGCATCATCAAAAAGAAAAGGCACATCTTTAACTAATAAATGAGTGAAGGGTCTAGTGATCTTTAACTAATAAATGAGTGAAGGGTCTAGTGATAAGAGATAAATCCTTGATGAACTATCTATAGAACCCTAAAAGACCAAGGAAGGCTCGAATTCCCTTGATGTTGGTGGGAGGTGGTAGCTTTTCAATTACTTCAATCTTTGCTTGATCTACTTCAATCCCCTTACATGAGATCTTATGGCCCCATACAATTCCACCTTAGACCATGAAGTGACACTTTTCCCAGTTCAAGACTAAATGAGACTCCTCACATCTTTGAAGCTCTCTATCTAAATTCAACAAGCAATGAGTGAAAGAATTTTCAAAAATAGAGAAATCATCTATAAATACCTCTATGAAGTTCTCATTCATGCCCATGAATATGGTCGTCATGCATCTTTGGAATGTGGCAGGTGTATTACATAAACTAAATGACATTCTTCGATAAGAAAAAGTCTCATAAGGGCAAGTGAAAATGGTCTTCTCCTAATCCTATAGGCATATAACTACCTGATTGTACCCTGAGCATCCATCAAGAAATCAGTAAAATGTGTGGCTAGCTACCCTCTCAATTATTTGGTCCACAAAAGGTAAAGGTAAATGATCTTTCTTGGCCAAAGAGCTTTCAAAAATTTATACATACTCTCCATCCTATGATGGTCCTAGTAGAAATCTTTTCACTTTTTTTCATTTTCCATCACTATCATGCCTCCCTTCTTAGGCACACACTGTACCAGACTCGCCCACTCACTATCCAAAATAGCATAAATAATCCCTACATCAAATAACTTTATTACCTCTTTCTTCACAACCTTTTGCCTGTTTGGATTTAACCTTCTCTGCCGCTCTCTCATAATTTTACACTCTTTTTCTAGGTTAATCCTATGCATCACCAAATTGGGGCTAATCCCCCTAATATCAAAAATTTTCCGCCCCATAGTTTTCATCCTTTTCCCAATGGTCTTCACCACTTTCTCTTCTTGCTCAATATCTAATTTGTTCCTGATAATGATGGGTAGGGTATCGTTTTTACTGAAAAAGGTATATCTCGAATGATAAGGTAAGGGTTTATGCTCTAAAGTGGGGGGCTTAACAATGGAAGGTGGTATAGATGTATATCTGTTCTCTCTAACTCAACTTCCTCACATAAATCCTCTTCTCTCATGCACTCATCCTTTTGTATTTCAGTAACTTCATTAACTTCCTTTTCAACCTCTTTCATAGATTCATCCACAACGTCAATCTTCATACATACATTACCATCCATCAATTTCTTCAAAATTCGGCTCATTATATGGAGACGTTTGGGGTTATAAATATCCAAATAAAGTGTAATTATTTCATCCATAGGGATAAGAGTTGCTCCATTCTAAATTATAGTTTTTCTTGCATACTACAATGAGATTGATATAACATGTTTGGTTGCTCCCATCTATATGTTGGTGCTCGACATTTGTGGTTGTAGTGATAACTCCCACCAATGTCCTTACACAGCCTGAATATCAGTTTAGCTCCTGAAAACAGGTGAGGACACCTCCTATATAGTGAAAATATAGATCGTAAATACATATTATGGCTCCCATAAAAATCTTTTTTGCTCCATCTTTCCATTGTGAGTTATGAATATGATAGTGGATTGTAATTCCTACAATAAACCACAAACTTAAGATCAAGCAGAGATATTCAAAAGTAATTAAGTTAATAAGCCAAAAATACAACAAGAAATAATAAAATAAAATAAAATAAAATAAAATAAATACAAAAACCAAATTAAAATAAAGGAAAATAAAAGGCAAAGATAAAACAAAATAAAATAAAAATGACAAGAGTAATAACATTTAGGCTTTCCTAATATTCAAGTCCCCGACAATGGCACTAAAAACTTGATTGAAATATTTTGTGTTAGTCAATTTATAATTAACTGCAAGTACATGGCGTAGCTATAATTAGTATCAGCAAGTACGAGTCGATCCTACAAAGACTATGAATACTAGTAATCACCCTTCCCCTATTATCTAGGCTAAGGATTGATTTTATATTTTTAATGGAAAGAAACTAAAACTAAAACAAATAAAATAAATGGGAAACAATAATGAACATAGAGATAGTAGAATTCGATTAGAAAACTATCATTAGCATAAATTAGTATCTAGGCTCGGATACCATCTATTATCATGCAATTGTTAGTTTATATATTAGACTGTGGAGACTCCTATGGCATGCTAGTAGTTGACCTTGAGTCTACTAGCAACTAAACCTAAGGTCTTTAACTGAATTAGCAAGGTTAAATCTTATAGGATTGCACTACCAATTTATGAGTCCCTTTATTAGGTTTGACCACAATCTGGAGGATTTATGTCATCCTATCTCTAGAGTTGCAATAAACTCATTCTAATTATGGTAAATCTATTCACACTAGGATTTCTCAATCTCTACGTACAAAATCATATTATGATCAAATATATCAAGTTATTAGAACATACATAAACTCGTACACCCTAATAACTTGATCAAATATATCAAGTTATTGGTTCAATCTCGGCCTACACCCTAATTAAGCATATTTTATTAATTTGTCGATCTCAAACCTCTCTAAGGAACTTTTAATCGTGAGTTAATAATTAACCCGAGTTTTCCCTTAAGTTTTTTTAATCAAGATACGATCGTTAATTAAACCTAATCATCAAATAACCTAGGATATGATCTCTAAATTTAATTAGGCAGTAGCATTATGAATTAGAAAAACTGATTAATCAAGGCAACAACCACATATGATGCATCATTTAACCTAGGTCATGTTATCTCTAATGATTATGAATCATTAGTCGTTACACATGAATTTCAATATAACAATTACAGATTATATCGAAATTTCAGCAATGGGTTTCCAATTAATGATTCAATGAATGCGTTAAAATCATCATCTCACAATAACCAATGGGTTCATACACAAATAACCAAACTATAATAAAAATCAGCCCACTGCCTTCATCACTAGGCATCTTCGATGACGAAAACAATCCATTCACATAATCGCTCGATGCATTTGGTGAGAAAACAACCTAATGCCATAATTGCTCGGTGCCTTTAGTAAAAAACATCCCTTTGTAACATTTTAAGTGCAAAAAATGACTCGTTGGCATGGTCGCTGGGCACTTTTGGAGAGAAATGATCCCTAAGGCATTGTCATTGGGAAGCTTCAATGGGCAAAAGAGCCTATTGACATTGTCACTGGCACTTTTAGTGAGAAAACAACGAGTCGGCACATCTTTGGTGGACAAAACATCCCATCGGCATGATTGCTGGGCAACTTTGATGAGCTAAGCAACTTATTGACATCATCATTGAGCACATCCAGTGAGAAAACAGCACATTGGAAGGGTTGCTAGGCACCTTTAGAGAGAAAATAACTTGTTGGCACAACTTTGACTGGCAAAACAAACTATTGACGTTGTTACTGGGCATGTTCAGTGAGCTAAACAACCTATTGACACAATTGCTTGACATGTTTAGTGAGAAAATAGCCTGATGACAAAGTTGTTCGATGCGTTCAGTAAGTAAACAGCCTATTGGCACAATTTTGATGGGCAAAATAACCCATTGGCTTGGTCGTTGGACACCTTCTACTAGAAAACAACAAATTAACACAGTCATTGGACACCTTCAATGAGAAAAGAGCCCTTTGGCATTTTCATTGGGCACCTTCTATGGGTAAAAGAGCCTATTGACACAGTTACTGGGCAACTTTGGTGATAAAATAGTCTATTGCCACACCTTTAATGGGCAAAATAACCTGTTGTCAAGGTTGATGGGCGCCTTTGATGAGCGAAACAACCCATTGACACAGCCGCCGGGCACCGTCAGTGAGGAAACAACCAATTTCTATAACCACTAGTCACCTTCTTTGAGAACCTTTGGCATTATAATTAGGCATCTTTGATATGCAAAAAAGCCCATTGGCATATTCACTAGGCACGTTCGGTGAGAAATCAACATGTTATAATTTCTTTGGTTAATAATACAACACATTGGCGTAGTCGTTGGGCATGTTAAGTGAGAAAATAACATGTTGGAACAATCACTGGGCACCTTCATTGAGAAAATAGCCCGTTAGCACACCTTTAGTAGGTAAAAGGACCCGTTAGCTTTGTCGTTGGGCACCTTTGGTGAGTAAAACAACTCGTTGACATAATAACTCGACACGTTCAGTTAGAAAGCAATTGGATGGCACAGTTACTCGCACATTTGTTAAGAAAAAAGCCCATTGGCACATCTATGGTTGGCAAAACAATGGGTTGGCATGGTCGCTGGGCACCTTCGATGAGCAAAGCAACTTGTTGAAATAGTCACTAGTGACTTTCGGATAGAAAACAACACATTGATGGGGTTGTTGGGTATATTTGGTGAAAAAAAACCTCGTTGGCACGGTTGTTGGGCACCTTCGATAAGTGAAGCAACTTGTTAACACAATGGCTAGGCACATTCGATGAGAAAATAGCCTGATTGCACAACTTCTGGGCACCTTCAGGAAGAAAACAACCTGTTGACACATCTTTGGTGGGCAAAACAACACGTTGGCATGGTCACTGGGCACCTTCGGTAGGAAAAGAGCCCTTAATTATTGTCATTGGGCACCTTCAGTGAGAAAAAGAACCCATTGGCACGTTGTTGGGCACCTTTAATGAGAAAACAACCCATCGGCTCACCATTGGATGGCTTGTTGGGTATCTTTAGTGAAAAAGCAACCCGTTGGTATAGTTGATAGGACCTTCTATGAGCAAAGCAATTTGTTAACACAATTGCTAGGCATATTCAACGAGAAAACAACCCGATGGCAAAGCTGTTGGGTGCCTTCAGTAAGAAAATAGCTCATTGACATATCCTTAGTGGACAAAACAACCAATTGACACAATCGCTGGGCATGATTAATGAGAAAAGAGCTCATTGGCACAATCACTGGGCATCTTCAATGAGAAAATAGCCCGTTGGCACATGTTTGGTAAGAAAAACTTTTGGGGTTATATAAATACAGCAAGTGTATTTACATATAACTTAATCTTCTTCCAGTTACTTTTGTAATGAAAATATTTATTATTATTAAAACAAAAGAGTTTGGTTTTATTTGTATGAGCATTATATAACTAGTCATAAGGTACCAAGATTTTTTTGAAAGTAATATACATATACATGGAGATATATGAGAAACATCTATAATATTAGAATCTAAATTAGTTGATTCACAATTGAATAATCAAGTTGGTCGCTTGATTATGGTTTAGACTGTAGTGTTGCAATTTATCTCCGTGTAAGTAAAGGAGTTTACTTCAAGGGAATGATGAGTTTCATATTGTGATAGTAGTTGACTATCGATGATAGCACTATTAAATAAATTTGGAATCACGTATGTTTTTAAAGATTAAAGTAGGTCGTTTCTTTAATCTTAAAACATACACTTTAGCATTCTTTTATTGCAAACCACAATATTAATGAGTGGTGAACTCATATGGGTTTCATGATAATTCTTGATATAATCATAATGGATTTTACAGAGTATCAATATAGTGTCTGCATGTTGAACTATTAACTAAAACATGTATCAGGGAATATTCACTTAAATAAAAAGTTTATGGTGATATTATCACTTCTAGATATTTTACGAAGATTGGTAATTAAACTAGCGCCAGTAGTTTAATGGACTAGCTACCTATTAAGTCTTAACATCAAGATGAGATCTTGTGTGTTAATCACCATATAGAGTAAAGCAAGAGATTTAGAAGGAAAAACCAATTAAGGGCAAAAAGGTAATTTTAACCTTTATTATGTGAACTGCTATAATATTGTTCATAATATAGTTCGTAATTGGACATCTAACTTGAAACATGTGTTCCCATAATATTTAATAATTCAAGAGTTCAGCTAATTATCTTTAGTGGAATGATTTTGGTTAATAAGTTATAATTAATTCTAATGAGATTAAATTAATTTCGGCTTAATTAGAGCTTGAATTATGTAAATCCAATTAGATTCCCCACTTAGCTTCTAGGAAAATCAAGCAAAGTAAGAAAAATAAATAGAGGTTACCATAAATAAAGAAAAGGAAAGGAAAGGATCGAATTAGAGTTGGAATAATAAGACCTGAATAATTTAATTAAAAGTTAATTATCTTCCATTAATTTATCTTCCAAAGTCGGCTATATGGAGAAGTTTAGGGTTATAGATATCCAAATATAGTGTAATTATTCCATCTATAGGCATAAGAGTTGCTCCATTCTAAATAATAGTTGTTCTTATATACTACACATGAGATTGATATAACATGTTTGGTCGCTCCCATCGATATTTTGGTGCTCGAAATTTGTGGTTGTAGTGATAACTCCCACCAATGTCATTACATAGCCTGAATATCAGTTTAACTCCTGAAAACAGATGAGGACACATCTTATATGCCGATGATATAGATCGTAAAGACATATTATGGCGCCCATAAAAATCTTTTTTGCTCCGTCTTTACATTGTGAGTTATGGCTATGACAGTGAATCGTAATTCCTACAATAAACCACAAACTTAAGATCAAGCAGAGAAATTAAAAAATAATTAAGTTAGTAAGCCAAAAATTCAACAAGATACAATAAAATAAAATAAAATAAACAAAATAAAAGAAAATAAATACAAAAACCAAATTAAAATAAAGGAAAATAAAAACAAAGATAAATCAAAATAAAATAAAAATGACAAGAGGAATAACATTTAGGCCTTCCTAATATCAAAGTCACCTGACAATGGCACTAAAAACTTGATTGGAATATTTTGTGTTAGCCAATTTATAATTAACTGGAAGTACATGGTGTAGCTCTAATTAGTACCAGCAAGTACTGGGTCGATCCTACAAAGACTATGAATACTAGTAATCACCCTTCCCCTATTATCCAGGCTAAGGATTGATTTTATATTTTTAATGGAAAGAAACTAAAACTAAAACAAATGAAATAAATGGGGAACAATAATGGACATAGAGATAGTAGAATTCAATTAGAAAACTATCATTATCAAAAATTAGTATCTAGGCTCGAATACCATCTTTTATCATGCAATTGCTAGTTTATGTATTAGACTATGGAGACTTCTATGGTATGCTAGTAGTTGACCTACTAGCAACTAATCCTAAAGTCTTTAGCTGAATTACCAAGGTTAAATCTTATAGGATTGCACTACCAATTTATGAGTCCCTCTATTAGGTTTGACCATAATTTGGAGGATTTATGTCATCATATCTCTAGAGTTGCAATAAACTCATTCTAATTATGGTAAATCTATTCACACTAGGATTTCTCAATCTTTACATGTAAAATCATATTATGATCAAATATCTCAAGTTATTAGAACATAAATAAACTCGTAATCAGATCATAATAGATCAAACAACAATCGCATTAATAAAAAAATCAAATCATGTCAAATAAGGTTCATCTAACCTAAATACCAACTGGATGTTTAGTTACACATAATCAAATATGAAATCAAACATACAGTGAAAGAAAAACAAATAGAAAATAAAGGGTTCAAAATTCTAAATCTCCTAGAATTTCTTCTATCAAATGTTCTTACGATGTAGAGGCTTGATATTGTATTCTAAAAGATCTTTCGATAAAATCTTTGTGTTTCTCGCTTCTCTGAATCAAAATTGCACCTAGAGAAGGACTCCATGTTTGGAAATCACCTCCCAAAAGTCTCCTCCTTTTCTTCTGCCCACTAAACGTCACTTTTATGTTGAAGTCTAGGTTTTTGGGTTACACATAGTTGTATGCATGGCCATGCATATAAGTGTGCATAATTGGAAAATCTCGGATATTACAAAGTGCACATGTTTTTGTAAGAAGAAGATAAAATGAAACTAACTAATAATAACACATTAAAGAAAATATGCAAAAAAAAATGATAGAAGTGGAGAAATTGGTAGGAACCCGGTTCTTTGGTTGAATCTCAACCTACACCCTAATTAAGCATATTTCATCAATTTGTTGATCTCAAACCTCTCCTAGCAACTATTAATCGTGAGTTAATAATTAACCAGAGTTTCCCTTAGGTTTTGTTTAATCAAGATATGATCGTTAAGTAAACCTAATCACCGAATAACCTAAGATACGATCTCTAAATTTAATTAGGCAGTAGTAGCATTGTGAATTAGGAAAATTGATTAATCAAGGGAACAACCACATCTGATGTATCATTTAACCTAGGTCATGTTCTCCCTAATGATTATGAATCATTAGTTGCTACACATGAATTTCAATATAACAATTAGGGATTACATCAAAATTCTAGCAATGGGTTTCCAATTAACAATTCAATGAACGCATTAAAATCATCATCTCACAATATGCAATAGGTTTATACACAAATAACCAAACTATAATGAAAATCAACCCACTGCCTTCATCAATGGGCACTATCGATGAGGAAAACAATCCATTCACATAATCGCTCGACACATTTGGTGAGAAAACAACCTAATGCCATAATTGCCAGGTGCCTTTAGTAAAAAACATCCCTTTGGAACATTTTAAGTGCAAAAAAAGACCGTTGTCATGGTCACTAGGTACCTTTAGAGAGAAATGAGCCCTTAGGCATTGTCGTTGGGAAGCTTCGATTGGCAAAAGAGCCTATTGGCATGGTCACTGGCACTTTTGATGAGAAAACAACTAGTTGGCACATCTTTGGTGGATAAAACATCCCATTGGCATGATTGCTGGGAAACTTTGATGAGCTAAACAACCTGTTGACATTGTCATTGAGCACATCCAGTGAGAAAACAACACGTTGGAAGGGTCGCTAGGCACCTTTACGGAAAAAATAGCTCGTTGGCATAACTTTGATTGGCAAAACAAACTATTGACGTTGTTACTGGGCATGTTCAGTGAGCTAAACAACCCATTGACATGATCGCTCGACATGTTTAGTGAGAAAATAGCCTGATGACAAAGTTGTTGGGTGCGTTTAGTAAGCAGCTCATTGGCACAACTTTGATGGGAAAAATAACTAAAGGCTTGGTCATTGGACACCTTCTACAAGAAAACAACAAATCAGCACAGTCACTAGACACCTTTAATGAGAAAAGAGCCGTTTGGCATTTTTGTTGGGCATCTTTTATGGAAAAAAGAGCCCATTGACACAATTACTAGGCAACTTTGGTGATAAAACAGTCTATTGCCACACCTTCAATGGGCAAAATAACCTGTTGCCAAGGTTGATGGGCACCTTCAATGAGCAAAACAACCCATTGACACAGCTGCTGGGCACCGTCAGTGAGGAAACAACCAATTTCTATGCAGTCACCTTTTGGAGAATCTTTGGTGTTATCATTGGGCATCTTTGATGTGCAAAAAAGCCCATTGGCATATTCACTGGGCACGTTTGGTGAGAAATCAGCATGTTGGAATTTTTTTGGTTAATAATACAACACGTTGGCATAGTCACTGTGCATGTTGAGTGAGGAAATAACATATTGGAACGATCACTGGGCACCTTCATTGAGAAAACAGCCCGTTGGCACACCTTTAGTAGGTAAAAGAATTCGTTAGCTTTGTCACTGGGCACCTTCGATGAGCAAAACAACCTGTTAATATAATAACTCGATACGTTCAGTTAGAAAGCAATCAGATGGCACAGTTACTAGGCACATTCGTTAAGAAAAAAGCCCATTGGCACATCTATGGTGGGCAAAACAACGGGTTAGCATGGTCACTGGGCACCTTCGGTGAGCAAAGCAACTTGTTGAAATAGTCACTGGTGGCTTTCGGATAGAAAACAACACATTGGTAGGGTTGTTGGGTATCTTTGGTGAAAAAAAGTTCGTTGGCATGGTTGTTGGGTACCTTCAGTAAGTGAAGCAATTTGCTAAGACAATGGCTAGGCACATTCGATGAGAAAATAGTCCGCAACTACTGGGTGTCTTCAGGAAGAGAACAACCTATTGACACATCTTTGGTAGGCAAGACAACCTATTGGCATGGTCACTGGGCACTTTCGGTGAGAAAAGAGCCCTTAGTTATTGTCGTTGGGCACCTTTGGTGGGCAAAAGAACCCATTGGCACGTTGATGGGAACCTTTAATGAGAAAACAACCCATCGACACACCATTGGATGGGTTGTTGGGTATCTTTAGTGAAAAAGCAACCCATTGGCATAGTTGTTGGGACCTTCTATGAGCAAAGCAATTTGTTAACACAATTGCTAGGCACATTCAATGAGAAAAGAACCCGATGGCAGAGCTGCTGGGAGCCTTCAGTAAGAAAATAGCTCATTAGCATATCTTTTAGTCGGCAAAAGAACCCATTGACACAATCACTGGGCACGATCAATGAGAAAAGAGCTCATTGGCACAATCATTGGGCATCTTCAATGAGAAAATAGCCTGTTGGTGTTGGCCCCCGAATTCTTTTCTTATTGCGTAAGCATGATTTCAATTAAAATTTTTAAGGTCTTGATTTTATTAATTATTTTTGTTAGGAGTTTAATTAGCATGTCAATGATTGGAGGATTTATTGCTTAGATTGATGGAATTAGAAGTATTAAATGGAGAAATTAAGATTAAGTTAGAGTATAGTATGGTGTAAGTTAAATTGAAGAAGTAAGAATGTATA